>JAVQIZ010059483.1:0-10065 GCA_036023535.2 Galaxias brevipinnis
GTGCCAGACATAAAACAAACCTGGCAGACAGAGGCAGCTGTTTTTCAGACAGACAAAAAAAAAAAAAAAAAAACGCCAAAGGGAGCATAGATCCAAAGGAAATAGATGAGACAGCGCTCGTTTAATAAATCCACCAGCATTAAGCCGTGGGAATAGGACCTCACTTCGTTTTTTTCTTTCAAATCAAATTATCTTCTCTGTGAGCTGGTTTTGCGTCACCTTCCGAGGGCCAGCGCACTGGTGCAACCGTGGCTGAAAATAGTGAACCACAAGTGGGCATGTTCACTGGTCCCTCAGCCTCCTAGAGCAAGGCTCCAGGCAATGACACGAAGCTCTCTGGGCTGCTTTTGAATTGTTTCCTGTTTATGCATACTGAGCAACCCCAGTCGTGACCTCACACCGTTAGCTCTATTTCTTTATCTAGTATCTCTATTTTACAAAGACACGTTCTACTCAGTCTAGATCTACCCCAGTCAGTATATCGGTCTACTGGAGGGTGGAAGTGGGGGAGCCCTCCATCTAAAGCTACCCCTTCATATGCAGTGAAACATGACAATAACTACACTCACTCACACACACACACACACACACACACACACTCAGCTCAGATGGGGAACGATGCCACAGAGGCTGTGTGAATATTAACAAGGCTCCTTTGAGGGACCAAAAAAGAAAAAGAAGACACTACTGTTAAAGCTCCAGTCTCCTCTGTTCATTAGTCCATGCAGTCGGTGGTCCATATATTCAGTCACGCACAACCCTATATAATAACGATGATATGTCTTTTCTGATATACATCTGTGGGTAAATCACCAATCCAAGTATAGTCTCGTTCGGTGCTAAATGCATTTCTGTCGTGAGATCACATTTCATTTTCGTTTGGGAGATGAACGTCACGTTGTTGTTGTGTTCTATCGACACCAACCAATCGGCTTGAGGAACTGTCTCGTCTACCCAGTAATCACCGATGGACATCGTCGGACCTCTCCTCCGTGGGTGTTCTCCTGTTTCCATATCCCTACCCAGACTCCCCGGTGAGAGTGACAGTGGAGTCAATCCACTAGCTAATGAGAGGGCTCGTTATAGGTAAGACCGGGCAGGGGAGTATCGACGCCCTCCTGTCAATCACAGCTCCCCACAAAACCCAACAGACAGTGTTGACAACATAGTTAGTCGCTTTGTTTCCCATACAAATGTAGTCACAAAACGTACAGACGACGCTGCGTTGGCAAGGTTACCGGAGGGTTCTCCCAAGCTGCACCTTGTCTCCGCCATATTTGTAATCACAACACCAGCAGTTCGACAGACAGTATTACATGTTCACCTATGTTTCTGAGACCTCGCACACAATTCGCTTTCAACATGGAATCTTCAGGACTACATGTGCAGATTATTGATTAGCTGCCCATATATATATATATATTTTTTTTTTTTGGTCAACAATAATATGGAGCATCATTTGAAAATGATCTATGCTGCACGCATGGTAGGTCGCCATGAAAACAAGAAGCAGCACTTATCGATCACGACGCTGAAGTAGAAGGGGGAGCTTCGACACCCTAACCCAGAGTCAATCATCACCTTTCTCTCAAAGACGGCGGTGTGTGTGTGTGCTGGGGTGTGTATGGGTTAGGCGTGTTGGGGAGGGGGTTGTGTGTGTAGGTGTGGATGTGTATGTGCGTTTTTATGTTGGTGTGAGTATGTTTGTGTTTGAGTAGGCGTGTGTGTGTGTGTGTGTGTGTGTGTGTGTGTGGACACAGCGGACAGCCTTTGGCCATTGGCCCCCTTCATATTTCAGAGGTGCATAATGTGCTGAAACGTCGTCAATACTCTCTCAGAGATCTACAGCATTGATTTACAAGGGCCTCAGAAGAGTCTGGATGATATTAGATCTTCCTTTCCCTCAAACTGTCTGCTGGACCTTTTGTTCCTCTTTCTCTCATTGTCCCTGTCTCTTCATCCTTTGCCCTGTCATTTACAGCTCATTTAAAAACCAATTTAAGGTTTCCCATTCATAAAAAAGAAAAGAAAAAAAGATTTGGTCTGGTTCAATTCAGTTGTCGCCACACATTGGAAGGGCACTTAAAATGTATCGAGCGCTCCAGCCAAACGTTTTAAATAAAAACATTTACTATTCAGCTCCCTCTTCAGCAAAATTTTTGGCCGAACAACCTTTGGTTCCAGTCTACACATGATCACTATCTGCTTCCTCTTACATGACCTTTGACCTAATGCTCCCAGAAACATTCCAAAGGTTACTTTGCAGCAGACTACCGCCACCAAAGCTGGAGGCCTCTTCCTAGCATCCCATTATAGTCGCTTTGGCTGCTCCTCCGGGAACGGTTGTCAAGCAACCCCAGGGGGATGGGTTCCTTCATTTGGGTAATTGATGACTCCAAGGACCCGCTATCGATTGGCCTTCAGATCTTTAGTTAGCCGACAGTATCGTTTTGCTGGCTAAAGGAATTCTAATAGACAGTTATTATTATTGTCATTGTTATTAATGTACCTCAAGCTGCCTTTGAAGCGCTCCAGGCCTTAAAGTGGTGCTCAGCACTAGCAGAACTCCTCTGAAGAGCCCATGAAAACACACAGTATCTGAATCGCGCCTGATTTTTTTTTGTTTAAAGCAAATTGAATAAGCCAGGGCACGCTTCTTGAAGGTACAGTACATTGGTTTGGTTTGTGGTTCACGTGGCATACAACTAACTGAGTCTGTTTTTTTAAACACTTCAAGCTGTTTACCATGGTCTAGTGCTATATATCAGGCAAGCATTCCAGAAGCCCATGGAAGTCTGGGATACTAAACAATGAGGTAAGCTGGGCTCCTCTTTAAGTTCAAGGTGATTGATTTATATAGCCATCTAGCAGAAACTCTTTGTTTAATCTTACCTCCTAATTGCAACTTTAGAGTTACTAACTAGAATATTGGGGCACAATATTGGATTCTGCTTGAAGTCCCTCAGGTAGACTTAAGAGTTTTGGCAAAATCTTTTTAAAGTATTATTGAACGAAGCTGCCGGAGTGGAGATGTTGTTGGGTTTGTATAATTGGAGGGGTACGTTGAAAGAGCAATGCCAATTAAAAGTGTTCCAGCAGTTTTGGTGATTAAAAGAAACCCCACCAAAACAAAAAAAAGCCCTAGAATAAAAAAAAAAATTTGAAAAACACTTTCTGTCCATATTATCAAATGTCGAAACAAACTGTAAAGCAAAGTGTCTTAACACCGTATCAAATGGCAGTGTTTATTTGCATGGTTGCGATTGTTATAGGATACGACAGCAAAGTAAATCATGCATTTATTCCTACAATTCTACAGCCAGCATTCAACTATACTGACATACAGACAAAGTCTACCCATGTTTTGTTTTTTTCTTTCAATCGGTCAAGCCGGTATCTAAAATCTACTAGGGATGAATGTAATTGTATTTACACTTTAGCGAAATGACCGATGGATAACAGGCTCCCAACAAATCACCCATTGGTTGTCTCTCCATCAAATTAAATGGTTGCTGGCTCAACAGTAAAAGCCCCCCTATTCATTGGTGTGTCAATAGAGAACCTGAAGGAAATCCCTAACCTCATTACTGCTTTCATCAATACATGGACGCATCATGTTTCACCGTGACGGTTGTTTGTTTTTTTCGGCAGCCATTTTGTGTTACAGCATTACCATCCTGGTCAATGGTGCGTTGAAATGCGTGGGACATGTTGGCAGGAAAATGCGCATTGAACATTCTCTTTGACCGAGGTTTTTTTTTTTATCAGCAGACCTTTATTTTCATCAGTGTCGAATGGAAGCATTCTTAATGTTTCATTGTGAGTGAATTTCTTGTAAATATTATTTGAGTTAAACTATAGAAGATATGAAGATATAAGATGGTAGTATGATCTCCATATACTTTAAATTTAATACAAAATGTATAAACCTGTGCCAGGGAGCAACATATATCTGTTTTGTTTTAAATTAAGCCAGACCATTGGAAATATTGGCTTGTATATATTACACAGTGGGTGGTGTATATATATATACAGTATATATATATAATTATATCTATTTTTCTATTTAATATTTAAAACATATTTAATAATGCATCAGTGTTTTATGCAATGTACTACTTGTTGCTTTGCCCTTTAGAAAGCCTGTTGCAATGGCTTCTTGGGGCTGCTGGCAGGATGGAGGATTCGTCGGAGAGATGCCCTTGCATCATCAGCACATATCAAATCATCAGCTCATCAAATATTGAACAACGCAAGGAGACACATTTCCAACAATCTGGCAGAGACTATATGCAAAGACAAGCATTCAGCCCTCTTATTAACATAATGAGGGAGAGAGGAAGAGAGAGAGGGATGGAGAGAGGGGGGGGGGGGTCTGATATAAAGAGAGAGAGGGAGGGAGGGGTAGAGAAAGAGAGAGAGGGAGGGAGTGAGGGATAGAGAGAGACAGAGTGAGAGATAGAGAGAGAGAGAGAGAGGGAAAGGGAGAGCTATCAAAAGAGAGAGGGAGAGATAGTGAAAGTTCAACGTTTGTCACCCAAAGAAAAAAGTGATACATATGAGACACATATTGTCATGTACTGTAGCTATTAACCAGGGCCCTGCTGGTATGTGTTGTGCCCACTGCTTTGGGTGAAATTGTGGTTCAGTCTTCCCCTTCCCAGTCTAACACACCTTTGTTCACAAGCTCCTCATACCTCCACACACTCTCTGCCGTGTCCGTGTGCAGGTACACAGCCTTACCTGACAGGTACTCCAACAGGATTTCCAGGTTCATGTTTAAACTGAAGTGTGGACACAGAGGACAATCATTTAGCTCTGTCTATTCTTCTAATTCAGATATCACAGGACAGCTGTAATAAATCAGCTGGCTCCGCCCCCACCAGGAAAAGAGACCAGAAGACTATGCGTAGCTAGCATGCTACCTCAGGCTAGCTCGTTAGCATAGCACGATGGAATGGAGGGGTGGACACACACACACACACACACACACACACACAGAATCGCTCAGTAGATCTAAAGTTTATGTGTGTATATACAAACTCACACAACACACAGTATTATGTTGTGAGATTTGATTTAAATACAGTCGTAGGGATATTGTCACACAGACCTTAGCTGTACGCATAAATATAAACAAACATACGCGCACAAACACACACGCACACACACAAATAATATCACCAGATAGAACGTTACCAACAACAACACCACACACTATTACACAATGTGAATAAAAAATGGTATGTGTGTGCACACAGGCCCACACTAAACACACATAAAATAAATCAGCAGCAAATTGTACCGTAATTGCAACGGGGTCTGAGTTCATGGTTCAAACCGCTTATCAAAACCAATTATTTCCGTTTACACAAACATTGTGTTTATAGAATAATGCATAATAGATGCGTGGCTATGCCATGAGAGCATTAAAAAAAAAACACTGCGAGGAGCGGGGAGATTTGCTGTATCAAATGAGATACAGATTACACCGATGCTAATGTCTAGTAATCTGCAGATTGAACGATAGAGGAGGATAGAAAAGGGGAAATGGAATAAAAAAGAGAGACAGATAGCAAGTCGCTGGTTTTTATCCCCCCTAACCCTCTGCTTAAGTGAGTCTAGAGCTGCATCTGGATTCTGCTGTTATACACCACAGGCTGACTGATCCCAGTCACTGTCGTGGAGTGGAGGAAGAGAGCGAAAGAGAAATGGAGTATTGATGGAGTGGGGAAAGAGGTTGGAGGGGGGGTTGTAGAGAGATAACTAAGAGAGACGCGGGGAGTAATGAGAGCGAGAGAGAGAGTGATAGAGAGAGAGACACAGAGACACAGAGAGAGAAACAGACAGAGAGAGAGAGAGAGTGTGATAGAGAGAGAGACACAGAGACAGAGAGAGAAACAGACAGAGAGAGAGAGAGAGAGAGAGAGAGAAAGGGACACAGAGACACAGAGAGAGAAACAGAGAGAGAGAGATATATAACAGAGAGAGAGAGAGAGAGAGAGAGAGAGAGAGAGAGAGAGATACGGAGAGGGAGAGAGGAGAGAAAGACACAGAGGCACAGAGAGAGAAACAGAGAGAGAGAGAGTAAGATATAAAGAGAGAGAGCGAGAGAGAGAAAGAGAGGGACACAGAGACACAGAGAGAGAAACAGAGAGAGAGAAAGAGAGATAACACAGAGAGAGTGAGAGAGAGAGAGAGATAGGGAGAGAGAGAGAGAGAGAGAGAGAGAGAGAGATAGGGAGAGGGAGAGAGAGAGACAGAGAGAGAAAGACACAGAGACACAGAGAGAGAAACAGAGAGAGAGAGCGAGAGAGAGATAACACAGAGAGAGAGAGAGAGAGAGAGAGAGGGACACAGAGAGAGAAACAGAGAGAGAGAGAGAGAGAGAGAGAGATTTAACACAGAGAGAGAGAGGGAGAGAGAGAGAGAGACAGAGAGAGAGAGAGAGAGAGATAAAGAGAGAGAGAGATAGGTGGTGGTAGAGGACAGAAAGGCGGAGTGGACAGAGGGCCGGAGGGATGAAGCCAGGATGGACAGATCGGAGCAGACGGATAAAGGAGAGAGAAAAAGACAGGGAGACCCTCGTGGGTTTGAGTCTGGGAGTGAGAGGGGTTTTGAAGGACGGATGGAGGGATGGACGAAAAAGAACAGTGGAGAAAGGGTAGTTGAGGGGGAGAAGCAATGGAAGAAAGATGGGGAGGGAGGGATGGAAGAGAAGTGGTGTGCAGCGACTCGCGAGGGGGAGATCCTTCACAGGTTGTGGGCTTATCGTATTCCGGGATGGGGGGGGGGGAGGGGGGTTAGGTGTGCATGTGTGTGTACGTGTGTGAGTGCGTATGTGGGTGGAGGGCTGATTCCCCCCAGCACAGCAGAAGCGGTAGCAGCCATTTTGGGGGTGGCGGCTCCCCGTGGGGGGGCTCGCCCACCGACCAGTTACCCCCCCCCAGGCACCAGCCTCTCCCTCCTCCCCAGGGACACTCACACCCGGCTGGGGATCCAATCTCCGGCGCTGGCCTGTTCCCAAGGGCAGCCAGGCATCCAGTGCTGCTGGGACCGGGGAATGAAGTTAAGTCATGCAGAAATGCAGCAGACGCACTCTTTACCAAAAGACAATTACCAGAGAGGCCACCCAACGTGAATTATGTATGGTGTGGGTGTGTGTGTGTGTGTGTGTGTGTGTGTACGGGATTCGTTTTCTATTTATTTACAGTGCAGATGTCAGCTTTGCTATCCTTGTCGACGGTGTCGTTCGTTCTCTGCTCGGGGTCGGGAGAGCCTGGGAGGTGTTTGGGAAGGAGAGGGACAGAGAGGGGGAATTAAGAGGAAGAGAAGAAAAAAACAGGGATGGGTGAAAGGAGGGAGAAAGGGAAGGGGTGATGGCGGCCGTGTGTTAAAAGCAAAGCGCCGACCTACGCACGTCCTCACATGCCACAGCTAACAAATTGGCCCCGCAGCCCAGAGATGAGACTCAGACGTGAGAGGCATGACACTGAGAGGGGGGGAGTATAGCAGTCAGCCCAGCACAGCACAGCACAGCACAGTATAGAAGTCAGCCCAGCACAGCACAGCACAGTATAGCAGTCAGCCCAGCACAGCACAGCATATTACAGCGCAGTGCAGTATAGCAGTCAGTCCGGCACAGCACAGCACAGAACAACACGCCCAGTACAGCACAGTACAGCCCAGGGCAGCACAGCATAGCACAGTCCGGCACAACACAGTATAGCATCAGCCCAGCACAACACAGCACAGCACAGCAACTAAGAGACAGGGGAGTACTGATGCTGTGGTTATAATGAAGTTTTGTGTTAAGATATAAAAATAAAAATGTTTGTTTATGAGGAGGATGGCAATGATTATACGGGTGATGATGATGAAGATGAAGATGGCAAAGACACTTATATTTTAATCAAAATAACCACAAAATTAAAAAAAGCTATTTTAGTTGGTGATCAAATGCAAAGCGTTTCACTGCTGTGTAATCCATCTGTGCTGTTCCCACGGCGACACTCGGCCAGTCTGTTAGATCGGATCACTGGTGCTGATCGGACCAGAGGAGATATGGGAACAAAGATATTAGGCCTTTAATAGTGCGTCACATCATTTACACACCTGCAGATATACAGCCACTCAAACACACACACACACACACACACACACACACACACGTACACGTATGCATCAGGAGGATAGAAATGGTGGGAAGTCAGTGAGTGCAGCACACTGATACATCTCTGGGATCCTTCATTAGAAACTGAGAGCGGCAGAGCAGAGGTGAGTCTGTAGAACTGATTGAAGCAGGTGACTGAGTCCATAATGCACCGCGGGTCTCTCTCTGTGTGTGTGTGTGTGTGTGTGTGTGTGTGTGTGTAAGCTCACCTCTTTGTGTGTGTGTGTGTGTATGTTTGTGTGTGTCTGTCTGTGTCTCTCTCTCTGTCTCTGTGTGGTTTGTGTGTGTGTGTGTGTCTGTCTGTGTCTGATTCTCTTTGTGTGTGTGTGTCTCTCTCTCTGTGAGTGTGCGTGTGTGTGTGTGTGTCTCTGTGTGTGTGTGTGTGTGTGTGTGTGTGTGTGTGTGTGTGTGTGTGTGTGTGTGTGCTTGTGAGGGAAAGGAAGTGATGAGAAAGAGACAGAGAGACAAAGAGAGAGAGAGAGAGAGAGAGAGAAATTGGGAATGTATTGAAAGAGTGAGCAAGTGAGAGAGGGGACAGAAGGACAGAAAGAACTGAGAGAAGAGAAAGAGAAAGGGAAAGAGAGAAAGAGAAAGAATCAATAGGGATCCCAATGCAGTGATTTATCAAAGGGTTGGGTTATAGCGCCATCTAGCACAGCCAGCTAATTCAAGAAAACTATTCAAATTAAAGAGATATTGGGCCCAGGGCGAGAATTGACCAACCATTGTACTACTCATCAAATACACTGAACACTATCACAATTATTACATATTCACTCAGAACACTGTCAGTGTGGTGTGCGTGTGTGTGTATGTGTGTGTGTGTGTGTGTGTGTGTGTCTTTAGGACCTGCGTACAGTGTTCAACATGACAATATCCCTGAGGCTGTATGCAAATCAATCTCATCATAGAAGCCCCCCCCCCTCCCCCCCTCCCCCCCACACACACACACATTAAATGAGCAGATATGTGGTTAGCGGGATAAGTCTTCTAAATTATAGCTCTCCGTCGCCGCGGCAGCCTCATTCTTAATTCAGCGTCAACAACGGCGGCAGCCCGCAACAGCCAATTAGCTACGCCCCTCATCTAGAGCGACCCTCCTCAGCAAGAGACAGGCCGGCTGATTGGATGTGAACGTCTGGCAGTGAGGGAGCGCTTGATATGCCAACATGGGGGCTCCCATTCAAATTCGCCACAGGTTTTTTTTGGTGCAGGTTTTGGTAGGACAATACCCCTGGACGGTTTCCCGGAGGTCGATTAAGCTCACCACTTTTTTTAGCTTGGTCTGAAATATCCAATTCTGTTAGGGAGATTTACTAAGAAGGTTCTGAATCCAGGTATCAGGAGTGTGGTGTGGCAAGGAGTGGCCACGAGAAATTAGAGGTTTGTTTGTTTTCTGGTTGTCCCTGATAAACAATAAAGTTAATAGTGTGACCCCAACACATGGACACAAAGGCACAGAAGCAACCCCTAAAAACACCCCTGTAAAAACCCTCTGTCCCCAGTACCAGTCCCCTAAACCCTGTCCTCTGTCTGTCCCCAGTACCAGTCCCCTAAACCCTGTCCTGTGTCCTCTGTCTGTCCCCAGTACCAGTCCCCTAAACCCTGTCCTGTGTCCTCTGTCTGTCCCCAGTACCAGTCCCCTAAGCCCTGTCCTCTGTCTGTCCCCAGTACCAGTCCCCTAAACCCTGTCCTGTGTCCTGTCTGCCCCCAGTACCAGTCCCCTAAACCCTGTCCTCTGTCTGTCCCCAGTACCAGTCCCCTAAACCCTGTCCTGTGTCCTGTCTGTCCCCAGTACCAGTCCCCTAAACCCTGTCCTGTGTCCTCTGTCTGTCCCCAGTACCAGTCCCCTAAACCCTGTCCTGTGTCCTGTCTGCCCCCAGTACCAGTCC
>JAVQIZ010059503.1:0-13110 GCA_036023535.2 Galaxias brevipinnis
ACAGAGGAAGAACAGTACATTTCGGTTTTAAAACTGGAACTCAAACTGAAGTGAAGACTAGCGGACCAAACCTTTTCCGACTCCCTCCAACACTTGAGCACAAAGATGTGGGCGTAGATGTCTTCTACACAGATCCAGCTGGACAAACTCAGCGTGGTGTCGGTCCACACCCAGTCCATCACTGCACGCAGCTCCGTCAGGAAGGGGATGAGACGGAACCTGAACACACACACACACACACACACACACACACACACACACACACACACACACGCACACATGTACATACATACACACACACATACATAGCCAGACTATCTAGTCTTGTCTAACATAAATAAATGATGTGTGCAAAACGTACCCAACTAAAACGCCTCTAATTAAAACAAAACGTTTTTATCTGGAATACACGTGCACATGCCTTGTTAATGACATAATGGTTCAAAAGCAAGACAGTAGACCAGCTGGTGTGTCCACTTCTAACAGGGGATCTAAGTCAATAACTCTGTGCAGCAGAAGTTTCAAACAGGGGCTCGGTTTTCCAGAGCGACTTACCCTTGGAACAGGAAGAGGTTGAGATAGTTGTAGCTCTTAGTCAGAAAGTTTCCCAGCACGCGGGTGGGGTAGCCACAGCGGATCTGATAAGCCGACAGGCTGAAGTAGATGCACTTGACAAAGTACCACATCTGAGCTACAGTGTTTTCATTAAAACGCCTGTCAAAAGCAAAAAGGTGCAAAACATTGAAAAGCAACTAATAATACTTCGGATCTAAAAAGACATGTGAATCCTCAATGAAAAGAGGCAACAGACAAAATGACGGCTACATAGCATGAGGAAATAACGGAAAATATCGGCTACGTAGCATGAGGCTAAGGCAGCAGTCCTACTTCTCTGTGATTCCAGGCAGGATGAAAAACATCCAGAAGTGGATCCCAAATACCAGGAGAACCTGGAAGACACACTTCCCCATGACGGTCTTCTTGAGGTAGAGGGCCCGGTCCACTACCATGGTGCCGAACTGGATCAGAACCATGACCAGGAAGGGGCCTGGCACCTGGTCTTCTGACAGAGACGATGTGATGTCGGCCCCTGCCGAGTGTTTCTGGAGCAAAACAAGGATTTTAACAAGAAATTTTATGTTGGAAAAATGTTGAAATGAAAAAAGTTCAAGAGAGACCTGGCCAAGACAGGCAGCAGCATACACACAAAAATCTTTCTACGTTTTGTTATTGTATTTATTTATTCATTGGTAAAGTTTTTTTCTCTTTATCAATATTGCCATAGGTAACCACAAGAGACATAAAATACCCCGAAGGCCCAAAATCCAAAGACGATGACGATGAAATCCACAGTGTCAGCCAGGAACATCAGCACGTAGACGTCAGTGACAGCACTGTACTCAGGGTGGATCAGGTTGTAGAAGAACTGACGGATGGGCAGGTAGACCTCCATGGTTCTGAAGAGCACACGGCATGAAAACGTGGACCACAAGTGAAAACCATTCCAATTCATGTTGGTTGTTCCTTAAATGAACTTGGCATTAATCTTAACACGGCAACAAAAGTTTGGAAATGTACAGACGAAAGAAAAAGTACATAAAAAACTGCGTCACAAAACAGTATAGGTACCGTACATACTAGCCTCGAGGAAATATACACCAAACATATCTCACTTCTTCATGGTATAAGCCTTTCCTTTGTACAGCTGCTCTTTAAGTTTCTCTATGATCAGCTGCTTGCGGGTTTTGAGCTCAACCTCCGGCTCGCTCCCGTCTCTCCTGTTGCTGTTGTGAGAGTAAGTACTTCCTGTGAAAACAAATTACAATTATCTTTGTAAACAAAATCATAATGAGGTATGTTACTGAGCTTACAATACCTTCTCGGTTCCAAGCCATGCTCTCAAATGTAAGATTCAAATTAAAAGCACTCATTCATAACCCTCATATCTGAGCATAGCTGTATCCGATAATCCTTGCAACATCTATCTTGTTGTAATCACACAGCGATTTGAACACCAGCATTAAAAAGGTGACCCTTACCTCTCTTGGAGCGAACCGAGTGGGCTGAACGGTGCGAGATGTGCGACCCGCTGGAGCTCTTCCGGCGCTGGTAGGTCTGCTGCTGTGGGTAGTGCACCTGCACGTGCACGGAGTCTATGGAGGTGCCGAAATTGATGGACTTGAGGGTTTGAACGGAGCCACTCTTCTCCTTAGTCATGGAGTAGCTGGGCTCCTTCTCTTCTTCTTTCCCTTCGTCCTCGGACTCGTCGGGGCGGAGAAGTTCCCTCCGCTCTCTAGGGTCATCCTCGTCCCAAAGACCATGACACTGGAAAAAGGGGGACGAGGGTTAGTGTAATGGTGCAGCACATTAGAATCGTGTCAAATGGAAAAAAAATGTATTATGATATTTTTACATTACATTTACCACGTAATATGCTATATAAGAAAGAGATATTCAGTGAAACATGGTTAATATGTGTATTTTTATTGTTTTTATTGTAAGAGTTTATGAGCACCTTCAGAATGGACCTGTGGAAGAAAAGGGCCAGCAGCTGAATGAGGTCATAATGGACGTAGCCATCTTTCTTTTCCACCCCAATGATGTTGGGAGGGTGATAGGGTTTGTTCTTGTTTATTTTGTCCTGGTTGAAGGGGAAGAATCCAAACTGGAAGAAGTATTTGATGACTATTGTGACCTGGAGGGGAAAACAACACCCATGCATAAAAAAAAATCATGAATATTCTAATTGCAATGTAATTAACGCTGCTAGGAATACTGACAACCATCAAACTACACCACATGTAACATGTAAAAGTTTGTTTGTGAACTATTGCCAAATAAATAACATAGCCTTTTTTTTAAGTCACTGCACCTTCAATAGTCTCGTCATTACCTCCGTGTACACGATGGCGGTCATCCAGAAGCGCCTGCTGGGCCGTGGCACTGACAGCATTGCCCAGAGGAAGATGGTGATGGGCAGCACAATCGTGGCAAAGTTGGCCGACACCATGTTGTTGATGATGATGACCAGGTAGCACACCATCTCCGAGTGGGCCACCAGCATGTTGTAGAGCGCGTAGACCAGCTGCAGCACCAGCGGCTGGCCCGAGTAGAACTTCTCAGAACTGTCCAGCTCCTCGTCGTAGAACATCCTAAGGGGTAGAGAAAATGTTAGGAGGAACATAATAGTTGAGCAGAAAGGACAGTAAAGTTACAGAGAGGGAGAGAGAGAGAGAGAGAGAGAGAGAGAGAGAGAGAGAGAGAGAGAGAGAGTGAGAGAGAGACAGAGAGATACGTAGGGATAAACAACCAAGAATGGACATCCCTATTGTTATCTAATTAACTCTTGCTGATTTGTGATTTTTTAGGGCACCTAAGTTATACCGTTAAACCACTGTATATTACAGTGAGAATACTTTTTTTTTTTTTACATTTCCCCACAAACGTCTGGCCATGCATTAGTAGGTTAATGCATGGTGGTGACTCACTTGTTCAGCAGTAGTTCGCTGGCTGTCAGCTCCGTGGTCATGGAGGGATGCACGAGGTCTGACCTGCTATCAGACCGGCTGTCAGGGGTCATCACCATGAGCCTCTTTTCATCGCGGTCGCTCTCGTCCTCGCTCATGTCCAGCCGGTCAAAGCTGACCGCCAGGCGGTCGAAGCTGACCGCCTTGGAGTAGCTGGGTGGCACTTCGGCGTCCGAGGTCTTGGACGCGTCCGTGTCGGGCGTGTACAGCTGCCCCGCGCGCCCGTCTGACAGCACGTCCTCGCACGGCTCGCCCCCGTCGTCGCTCTCAGTGGTGTAGTCCCTGTCCTGGGCAGAGGTGGAGGAAGGCACTTCCTCGACCCTGATGGAGGGGCCTTCTCCGGGGCCTGCGGACGAGCAGGAACCCCTGGGTCTCTCCGGCTCTCTTTCCTCCAGGTCACTGGGCTCTGCGTCCCCACACGGGCTGCCCTCGGCCCCTTGGTCGCCATCCGGCTGCGGAGCGTCCTCCGTCCCCTGCTGCTTGCTCTCCGCCTGGTCGTGCTCGTCCTCTACCTCGTCGATGGTGTCGGCGGTGCCTTGCCTGGAGTACAGCGTGATGCACTGGGTGGCCTCGCTGCAGGAGACGACATCAGTCGGCAACGTTATAAGGATCCTTCTATTTCTTAATCACAACAACGTTTAGTGCCATTGAACAGCTTTAAAACCCGCACGCACAAACGAGGTTATGAAATCCTTGCAATGAATGGTTTAATGAATGAGGAATGTACGATTAGAGAAGACATAGGAGGCGATGAGGAGAAAGAGGTCAGCCACAGTTTGAGAGCCGGTCACCTGGAGACGAGGCTGCTCCCGCTGTCCGCCGAAGAGTTGGATGCGTCCAGGCCATACATTTTGCGCAGTTTGGGGCGGGCACGCTCGCTGGTTTTAGGGATGAACTGTTGCATGTCGTCCAGGTCGTCAAGCGTGGACTGACGGGAGAACAACATGGTGGCCTCAGTATAGGCACTGAACGAATGGAGAGACAAGGTGGACTCGATGAGAAGATGCGATGTTATGACATTAGCATGACCTTCGCATGGCGTTAGCATGCTACAGCCAATCATGCTACAGCCGACATGATCACATAATGAGTGGCACCTGTTCAAACCAGACAAGACAGATCATAAAGGAAAACTAGAAGTCCTGCCCTGGGAATAGTAATTTTACATTCTGGTGAAGTCACAGATAATACTTTTTTTTTTTTTAAATACAACTTTAATCTCAGTATTCTAAATAAAACTGAACATTTCCAACTCATACCATACTTGTATGTGAGTGATTACGCACCTGGACATACTGTCTCTGGAAGCCATGGAGTCCTGGCTCTCCATCCTGTAGCCGCCTTGTCTCCTGCGGACCCTCTGAGAGCCAGACGCCGAATCGTCGTCGCTGAGCTGGTCCAGACTGGACTGCCTGGACATGTTGATCCTCATAGCCTTCTGGTAGTACACATGGATGCTCTCTCTGGATGGGACGTTGCCCTGCGCAAACATGGGGTCCGTACCAATTCTCTCCACCACTTGTCTTAAAGTTTCACACACCAAATCACTGAATGCTACGCATCAAAAGGTCTAAAAAATATATCTTAACATCATAATATTTCAGTCAGAAAAATAGTACATCCCTGTACGTCTTAAAAACATCTCTAAATACAGCCGATGCAATGTGATAAATACCGTGACAGCCGACTGTTCGTGACACAGTTTTTGTTGACCTTTTGGTACTGAATGTTTACTATTGAGTGGGCGGTCGGCGTGGTGATGCACGCCGTACCTTTTTGACCTCACGCGTGAGCATGCAGCGCTCTATGCGCAACACAGTGGAGATGTCGATGTGTTCCCGGCACATGTCGTTCATCCACTTGGTGAAGCTGTCCACCATGGTCTGGAACAGCACCCAGGTGAACTTGATGATGTTGAACACGCGCTTGAAGATGTTGTCTGTTGCAGGGGCAAGCAACGGAAGGGGGGAGGGGGGTCTGAATAAGGTAATGTTTAAGGTAACATTTTAAAACGATGCAGGTCTGCGGTGTGTCTACCTGGGCCGTCAGACTTCTTTTCCGCCTCTGACCCCTCCTGTCCTTCATCCAGCTCCCCTACCTCTATGGCAACATGACCTACAAAGACACACACACACACACACACACACACACACACACACGTTGATATAGTAATAAATTACGTTTTTGTATTGCGTAACTTATAAGTTGATATAGGTGCAATGATTATTTTCTGTACATTGCTTGATTTGTAATGTAAGTGTCGAACTCCCAAACTCACCATCTTTTTTTTCCTTTCTATGTTTGCCTCTTTTGGTGTACCTCTTCCAGAATTTGCGTTTCTCTTTGCTTCTTTCCTTCAGGGCAGTTTTGGAATCAGTAATCCAAGCGTGGTAGAGAAACTGCAGGAGCAGAGAAATGTTCACCGGTAATAAAATAACTCTTATACCACAATAAAACATAAAAGGGCACCATAGGAAATGCAAGACAAACCACAGACAGCATACCCTTTATAACCCAATCCCGGCTGATGACAAAGTGATTTGATCCACTAGACATGAAAGCGTTATACTGGAGCTGACTCATACTTTCATTGTTCTTACTTCTATACAAAATTATCAAAACAGGACTCATGTACAACGGAGCAAACCACTTGAGTATCTAAAAGGCGACAAAACAAACGTTAAAAAAGTAAAGCTCCAAGACATGCAAACAGCCAAAAGCTTCAGTCTGACTATGTGACAAAATTGCAAAGTGCATTAATTTATATCCAAAAAAAAGGGTAGTAGGGCATTTTGGTTGAATATTTTAGCTAATACCTTTCCTGCCCTGATTAAATACTGAAGTATAGTTTTGGGCAGTTTAATGATAGACTTGGGCAAAGCCAGTACTGCAGTGGCAAACTTTCCAACAGCTCGCTAGAGAAAAGAGATAGAGACGGAGAGAGTTAGTAGAAACAAAGACCTTCCTTGTGTTAGAGAAGATATCACAGTAACATTTCTGTTTTGGGTAAATGTTAGATTTATTACATTAATCAATACTAAAACAAACAATCTGAGTAACAGTTGAGTTAACATAGGCATTGCAATTGCTCTCACTCAGGAATTGATGAATTAGTGTTTGATTTTGAGTGTACCTGAAATGCTGACTTCTTTGGGGGTTCTTCATCCTTGTCATCGTCCTCCTCTTCCTCTTCACTATCAGTTTCAAACAAGTAATAATCTCCACTCCTAACCACTGAGGGACCAAAGTTTAAGTAGTAGTTAAATTGACTGATCACATTGGTGAGTGATAGGTTCAATGCAAAGATTGCTAGGTTACACATGTTAAAATAAACGAGTAGGCAAATGCATGCTCATTTAACAGTGTTGAACAGGAATGAATAGATATAAAGAATAAATTAGGCAAAATGACCAAATTGGTCAAACTTGTCCCTGGTAAGCATGGAAACAAAAATTGGTTTCTAAATCAAACCACACCTAGAAAAACATGGTATAGACAAAGGAACTTGGGACAAATGCATAATGAGACACACAATCACAGTATTATTAAGAGTACTACATAAATGAGAGTGTCAAGCATAGTAGGAAAAAAACTAAGTATGCATGTTAGTACATGACTGAATAGGAAACACTTAAGTATGCTATGCTAACAGACAGAACCAAGGACCAAGAATGATCACAAATGCTAAAGAACTTAAGTCGATCATAAGATCTAAAAGAAGCAAGAACTGCAAACTAAGACCACTGTAAAATAGTTAATTTAAGGAGCAAATAATTCTGGTCCAGTTTTATATAATCAGTGTTCGGTGAAGCAATGGCAACATTAACTTATGTCCTTGAACAGAAGAGCCACAATGGAATAAAAGGAAGGGATGGTGGGAAATATGTAGATGAGGTATCAATGACTTTAAGGGTGGAAATGGAAAAAATAATAACACATAAACCACAACATGGAATACTATTAAACATAGTTTACCACCAACACAGGTCACCTTAGAGAGGCACTGAATTTGATTTCATAGATTTGTAATCGTTTGTTACCAAGCGTAACATTCATTTCTAATTTGCTATAGCATTGGCTTAAATTATGGGAACTGGTCTGCAGTTCAGTGTTCTCTTCGGTGTTACATGTTGTATAGCATGGGGCAAATGATCACTACCATTCCCTGTCTTCCAACGAAGACAAGGAATGGGAAGGATCTCACATCTAAGCAGCAAAATCTTTCACAACCAAGAGATTCTATACTGTGGGCTCTTCAGACATGGCCATGAATATGTTGGACAGGAGGTCACTCAAAAAAAAAATCCAGGCATAAGTCATTATCTTTTCTTACCAAGCAGTAATATGTCTATTTAAGGTAACTCTCTCTGTATCGAGTAATCACTGGCATTGATTTGAGGCTTTTAAATGGAGACACGGAGTCCTGTTGCAGGTGACACAGGCACCTTAAGTAGAGACAGAAAAGGACTAACGCCTGGGAGAAAGGGGATGGGGGGAGGGGGCCACTGCACTTTTAGGTCTATCAGAGCCCAGGGCAGTATGGGAATCCTCAGAGTTCTGGTCAAGGACACAGTGGCCAATCAGAGCGGAGGAAGGATAGGGTTGGTCAACCTACTGGACGCATGGTCAACCCACGGCCTCCACCACTGCTTTTTTTTGGCCTTGGCTTTCTCTCGCTCTGCTCCTAAAATTTCACAAATAGATCAATACAACATTTTACATGAAGTCAAATTTTACTTTGTGCAAAAGAAAAAGTATTTCCATGAACAAAAGAAAAAGCTCAGTTTTTTAAAATAAGGACAATCGATTAAGGAATGCAATGTGGTAGTGAGTTCCTGTAGTTTTTTTTTTATTCCTTCTAAAAATCATAAAATCAACTCCATCCTAAACCATTTCAGACGTTCTAGGCACAACCACAACTGTTGGCACGACAGTAACCTTAGACGAGTACGAGGCAGTAACACCGTGATGCTGCGGTGAACAAAAGAACACTTTCATCGTACCATCGTCTTCTTCCTCCTCGGGCGGGACGAGGTTCTGTCCGTCTGCGGACTCCTGGGCCATGCTCAGCATCTTCTCCTTACCCTTCTTAAACTTCTCCTGCCTCATCTTAATGCGGTCCATCCTGATTAGATCAGAGAGAGAGAGAGAAAGAGAGAGAGAGAGAGAGACAGAGAGACAGAGAGAGAGAGAGAGAGAGAGACAGAGAGAGAGAGACAGAGAGAGAGAGAAAGACAGAAAGAGAGAGAGAGAGACAGAGAGAGAGACAGAGAGAGAGAGAGAGAGAGAGACAGAGAGAGAGAGAGAGCGAGAGAGAGAGGCACTAGGTATCGACGGCAAGCCCGACCTCTGATGGCACAGACGACAGTCTAACAGACTGCAGTGATTATCCACAGGGGAACAGGCACAGCAGTCGAGTGCTCATTAAGCTTTTACAAGTGGATGTTATCGGAAACATGAAGTAGGTCCTCAATGAAACCAAAGCCAATATACGTTTGGGCACAGAATGGAGCTGCGGTTCTCACTGTCTTTTGAGCTGCTCCATGGACTTGTTCTCCTCCTCCAGTCTGGCCCTCACCGCCTTCACTATGGTAGCTTGGAAGAGCTCGGCCCCTCTGAAACACACACACACGCACAGACAGGCCACCTGACGTCAGCTCAGAGAGCCACCCAGTGACCACGCAGGAGGCTGGATATAGTCCCTGTCCCCCTGCTTTGTACCTGGATGCCAGGATCTGGGAGGCTCGGATGTCAGCCACCACATGGAGGAAGTAATAACTCATGAAGACCCGCCTCTGCAGCAGCAGAAAGGCAAAGCAGATGCTGTCCCAGATGATCCCCGCCTCATCACTAGGCAGCTCACAACGCTGATCAGGTACTGCAAATAAAGGCATCCGCACACATTTGCAAACACCGATGATGACTTGTTTATTGCTTAATGAGCCCATTATCGAATGTGTTTGCCTTGTGATAAAGTGTAACGGCGAGTTGCGGATCGTGCTCACACAGGGAATCCTGGTTGATTTTAACGTTGTATTCCTTGATGGTGCAGGCAAGACTGAACAACTGTATGAGCCAACAATGTTTGGCAACCAGGGAGTTGATGTAGCCACAGGCTAGGATCTGCGTACAACCGAGAAAACGTTATGTTAAAGTTATATACATTCCTTACACAATAAAAAGGCCAGTCCACATTATAAGAAAACAAACAAAAACAAACAAAAATAAACAAAGCAAAAACAGTGCCCACACCGATAGAATGTTTTTCATGGTGATGACAAATATGTTGTAGGCAATCAGGAAGTCCCAGTAGTGGAGGAGCTTTTTGATTGGCTTGAGGAGCAGCTCCCCCCCGAAGAGCAGGAAGTAGAAGCAGGCCACCAAGTAGCCCATACAGAAGACGCTGATGCGAGTGGTGCCCGTGATGAAGATGATGGTGAGGACGAACCAGAACAGGTAGCTGAACGTGACCACCTTCAGCATGTCCAGGTATGACCTAGAGGGGACGTCCAGGGAGCAAAAGCGTACATGTGTCAGTCACAGACAACGGGACGGGGAGGTTAGACGCGGACCCTTCACGGGCACTTACCGTGCGTTCGGGTGCAGCCGACTAACACAGCAGGAGTCAACAAGCTCACAGATCAAAGGAGGTGATTAGAGGAAAGACACTCATCCATCGAACGGACGGGACCACTTACTGTCAACCTTACGATGAGAGTGTGAGGTCCAGGCATGGGCACTAAAATGGAAACACTATCCACGTCACTCAGACCATGTACAGCACGTCGTTTATGTACGTTCGCCATACACTAAAAGCATGTACGTTTGGATAATTTATCATGGGAGTGCATCCTTAGCATTAGCAGCCACTAATATTTAGGGCCCGGTGAAAACATAGGAAGTAGCAACACAGCCCCCTCTGTCTGAGAGGCAGCGCTGATGAAAAGGCTCTCGTACAACCCTACCTTGATGGAGGCTGAAATAGCCCGGTGCCATTCTTCATTAGGATGTGGCGAAAAAATAAGTTTTCCCATATTTAAAGCCCTTTATCAAGTTAGAGCACAGCAAGCAAAAGCGTCTGAGTCGTACAATGACGGACAGAGTGTTTTTTGCGGATTATGGATTTATCCCCCCCCCGCCCGCCTGTATCCGTAATGTGATCCGCAGGAAAACAATGGAATAAGTGCAGGCGCTGCCCGGCATGGTGCGGACAGACGGTGTGGAGCTTCCCTCTGCGAGGGCTTGTTGATGGACACAGAGTGCGCTAATAAAAGAGTTGTCCACTTTGCCCATCAAAACAGTGGAATGTGGAGAGCGCATAATCAATGACTGTGGACAGGTTGGGATACGTGTCTCTATTTCCCATACACACACACACACACACACACACACACACACACACACACACACACACACACACTCCGTCTCTCGCTCTCTGTCCCTCTCTCTCAAACGCACCGATAAATACATGAATCTCTCTCATTTGTGCCCCGTGATGGGAGGCAAGACTTTCCTTTGAATGTCAATGATTAATGGAGGGGACTTAATAACTAGTGTTTTCCTAAAGTAACATCCATCCAATCCATCCCACGGTAATCTACTTGCCTGTCTGGACGAGGGGCTCCAGTGCTGCTGTGGGCGGAACCTCCCCTACCTGCAGTGGATGAAGTCCGGGACGGGGTTGTGGACGCTGAAGGAGGCGGCGTCCAGGTCTCGGCAGATCTCCACGTTGTCTCCGGCCATCAGACGGACGGCCGCCTTGTTCTCCTCGTCGAAGATCTGCCTCTGGAGGGAGGCGCACAGCAGCAGCATGAAGTCGTCTACGAGGAAGGTAGGGAGGAGAAAAGAGAGAAAAAGCCAGCGTGTTTTGTATCTCTGGGCTGTGTTTTTTTGGACGGCATGGTATTGGAAATGGGTGGAGTATGAGTGTTTCTAAAATCGCATCCACCGTGGCAGAGCGATACGTACAGACGAGGAACATTGGGTTGGGCTTGGTGTGGAAGTCGGGAACGTAGAGCCACTTGATGACATTGGAGTCCACGGTGGAATCCGGAAACCTCCACGGATAATCTGAAGGAGACGCAACACGAGGAGGAAGTGACTGACACGACCAAGCCACCTAGTTTCACAGCCTGACAAAAGAAAAAAACCTGACAAACAAAAAAAAACCTCAAACGCAATAAGGCCCAGATGACGTTCGCACACGGCACGAGCGATGCGCACACACCTTTGCAGGCTCCGGGTGGGATGCCGATGCAGACAAAGTACTGGAAGGTGAGCATACAGGCCAGGAAGCAGCAGTATTTGGGCCAGACCTCGGCTATGGCTTTCCTCCTGCGTCGGTACATCACGGCGATCAGACCAAAGGCATGCAGCATGGCGTAGAAGTCCATACGCTGGCCCACCACGTTGATGGCCAACAGGAAGCATGTCTGTGTGGAAGAGTGACCAACAGTTAGAGACATGTAACTGAGCTTTGTCACTAATTATCGTTCGATGGGAGATTATAAATAATATATTGTGTATCGTTCAGGATAACATGTTATAGCTAGGCAGTCACAACACTGAATTCAACAACAGACTTGATTTGCGATGTATAAAACTCCATTGGGATAGGATCATGTCTTTTTGCATTGTGGCACCTACCTCCAACCCAAACTTGTAGAAGAAGTAGTTGATGAAGTACTTGACGAAGCTGACGATACCGTAGTCCAAGTGTTGCCTGGTGATGTCGTGGAAGATGATCCTGGCCGCGGGGGCCGTCAGTTTGTTCCTCAGCCGGTAGTACTCCTGGTGGCGGTAGATGGTCACCTCGAACGCCAGGATGGCCAGCATCAGCAGGTTGTTCTACCAAGGAAAAGGAAAAAAAAACTGTGAGGACTTTGGGAACAACGAAAGCTTATATATATATATATATATATATATATATATATATATATATATAAACGTGAACTATGGATATATATATATATATATATAAAAGTCATGTGCTTCCTCACCCTGAGGTTTTCCAGCAGAGGGTTGAACTTTTTGAGGCCCACCCAGTTGGCCGGGTCGACAGGCTCTTTGTATAACAGGGACTCCCTCATCTCCTTTTCTTGTGCCGCAGTGTAGTTTGAAGGCTAAGGGAAGTCATTCAAAGATGTTGTATATAATAATATGCGTTTTCCTACGTTTCTTAATAAGGTATTCATAGTTTCAGCAGTTCTCACCATTGAGCAGTTTTTGGAGTAGGAGGGGGGGTCTATGGATTCCAGCTGATACAACATTTTGCAGATGATAATGATGCATGTCCAGACTGTACACACACTAGAGGCCAGAGGGCGAAACTGGCTGTAGGGCAGTGCAAAGGCCCAGGCAGCCAGGAAGACATAGTTGAAAAGGGACACCTGAAAAACACACACACACACACACACACACACACATATATATACATATCTTATCATCAGATTATATATATATATATATATATATATATATATATATATATATATATATATAAATATAATTTGAAAATTTATAATATAGTTTCTGATTAGTTTATTAAGAAGAGTGGGGTGGGTGATATGTTTTAATAAACAGG
>JAVQIZ010059542.1:0-12161 GCA_036023535.2 Galaxias brevipinnis
ATCCACCCATCCTATCCCCGCCGACCCCCTCCTATCCCTGCCGACCCTCTCCTATCCCATCTAACCTCCTCTGCTGAGAGCAGCCTATTCCCTGGAATCATTGATTTCTCTTCCCGTACCCCCACCCTGATGTTTCTCCATGCTGGAAACCCTGAATATCTTAATACAGACCGTTATAATAATAAAAATAGTACACTATTTGAGGGTCAAGACAGTCAAGGTGGCCTTACAAATAAAACAGATAAGTTAAAAAATAAATTATAATCCAGCAGTACAATAACGATTCAAAATTGGTGTAGGGCAGAGGATCCCACAGAGGAAGATATCTGAAAAGCAGGTGGAGACAGCCGGACACACCATACAAAGGCAGCAGGCTTACTGGACAGGCCACCTCCCTGCTCTGACTAATGAGGAATCCGCTCCGGTTCAAAAGAGTTCAGTCGCTTCCACCAGTCCAGGCTTTACATTGAACTCAGGGTGCGCATTAATCACTTGCTAACCTGGCAGTTTGTGCGCGGCACAAAATGAAGTTGTTTTCGGTAATGGGGGGTTTGCACAAAAGGCAGGATGGTGAATCTTTTAAGGCCGACTTAATTACGTTGTCAGTGTTAAATTTGGTCTAATAGAAATGGGAAGTAGTCGCACCTCGTTTGGGTAGATTCTGTTGTTTGATTTGTTGTGTTTTGCTGTGTATGGAGTTTATATCAAAGCCATTCATTAAATGCCAAGACTTTATGCATTTTTCTATTTTATTGATGATCAATGTACTACATTTCCCAGAATGTACTGTGCTCAGTCTGTACGGGTTTCGAAAATGTTATACTGGTACTGGTTTCATTGGTTAGGGTAACAGATCACATGAGTTATATGAGCTACAAAAATACCTAAACAGTTTTTACTTATACGTCCAAAAAATACAAAAAATATGAAAATATAATATGGTTCAAAAAACAATATCATACAAGCCTAGTTTGTGGTGGTTACTGATCTTGGGCACATGAATAGTTGGTGTGGAAAACAATATCTTCTTGTTCATATATTTAACAGTGTTTAATCTACAATAATCTGCAATAGGTACTTGACGTGAATGTTGATAAGTACTGTATTTAATCAATTAAAAGCAAGAGATTGACAATGTTACAACACTTGCTGTTGCTTTGAATTAGTCTGTCACAACTGATCATCAAATCATGTTTTTGTTAAATTGTGTTTTACTCCACTATAAAAACCCTCTCCTGTGCCTGCTCTCCTCCTGACCTTTGACCTTTAACCTCCACCTGCCATTCCCCTACTACCAATCTTGAGAAAGTAGTTCTTATATTTGTAATGAGGATGGAAACATTTACAAATTATATTATGCACATAAAATGTTTTAATGTTAATGTTACATTTCTTTGTTGAAGTTCAACCTTAATTTAGGTAAACAATACTATGTATATATTTTTTATGTTTCCCAAGTATCTATAGCAAAATATCAATACAAAAGTACAGTAATGTCAAAGTGGGTCTTATGATGTTAATGTTTCCCAACAACAGCGACAGGCTGAATGGACGTATCAATTCGGTGCAATTAAAAACCTTTTTCGCAACACTTTAAGAGAAACTAACACTTTCAGACAAACTGACAATTTATTGATTTGGTTTTATTAATAAACACTTTCTGAATAACCAAAACCTGAAGACTGTTTGACTGCTTCACTTGATTAAACAATTTTTTTTTAAACTTTAAAACGAATTTGACCTGCCTACAAATACAGCCCTCCAAAAGAAAAGGCACAATGTTGGAACACAAGCAAAAGCCCTTGTGGAAACTAAAGTGCCTGGTTATTTGTAGCCAAACAGCTTACTAAAGCGAAGGACAATATAATAAAACTTTATAAAGGCATAAAACATAAAATACTTTTGTCCCAGACCATTTATCATTTGCGACTTACGAACAGAAATGATCATAGCTCTGCTGTGGATTACCCAAGATACCCTAATTTTATAGCTCTATACATTTGGTGGAAGTATTTGAATAATTAAGCCGTAGACTGGCACTGTACCCATTCATGCAGAAATAGAACAAAACACATATTGTAAAACAATTTGAAGCAGCCACATAGTTAACACATGCGGTACCATAAGAATACTTGTTTGTTTTTATGCTAAAAATACAATTCCTATAAACAGAAAAATACAATGTTAACTTTGTAACATATTTACGAAATGGACGAGCTGTGGTTGAATAAACTTAGTATTAGTGTGCAAACTGAAAGTGGCACACTTTTGTACATTCACATATACTTAATAATATTATTAAATTTTTTCCGTACGTTTTTCCGTCATCCGTATCTCAATAACCGTACATGCCACACATACGGTTCGTATATAAAAACGTGCATCCTGATCCGTAGGTGTGCTTTTTATTCTGTGACATCATAATATGTAACATATTAATATGACATTTAATAAACAGCTAAAAATTGCCTTTTTTCACACCTTTTCGGTTGCTCTCGCACATCTCAGCAACCGTACATGCCACACATACAGTTCATATATCCACACGTGCGTCTTGGTAGCAGATTTATGCTTTTTGAAAATTACTAATTTATAGTTTACATATTTTTAATTATTCTTAATTAACATGCTTTTAAGCGGTCTCAGCTGAAATGCTACTCTTCCTACAAATTGTATTTTAAGTGTTCCTATGTACAAATGTTCAGTTCATCATGATGATTATTATTTCTCAACCACGGACCATCAAGTCAGAGCTATTTTTCATAATGACTGCCTGAGCTCATTCTACATCATTATGTAATATAACTTTGTTTCTTGGAAAACATTTAGCTTATTTTAATGCTATAGCTTCGCAGATGTAGAATTTTCTGTGCATTATACACACAAAAACACTTTGCTATTGTGATCATTGCTCGTCCTCATATTTAATGTCATAGGCCACAGGTCCTTCCATGCTGAAGCCCAGGTAGAAGGAGACACTCTCTTGGCTGCACCCGCTCCTGACACTCCCCAAATAGACAGGGCGAACAAGGATTTTCACGTTACCATCATAATTAACGTAAATGTCCATATTTTCTGTTCTCCCTTTGACACGAAGAAGCAGCTTTTGAACTTCTGGTATCTGCCATATTTTGCCGCTTTGCCATTGCTGATGTAGGCTGGATGGTTTCAACGATGTCTTTTGGTGGGAAGCTTTAACCAGGGCAGCGTCAAGCTTTCCTTTGCCAATCAGTCTTTTCAGTCCTCCAGACGTCCCCAGGAAGAAGTGTGCCATGGGAGTCCTCGCTGAAAGCATGTGAGAGAAGCGCTTCTTAAACGATTTCTTAGTTGATGTTAAATATGTGCTGATGTTTCTGTACGTTGGTGTCTTGTGTAGAACATCGTCCTTCCTTGGCCACATCAAAAGCATGGCAAGGTAGTAGAGCTCGGTTCTGTTTGAATGAGTTCCTTCCACTTGAAGTAAATTGTTGAGAATGTCAACTAACTCCTCGTACCTCTTCACCTGTGTTGAATGCGGCTTGATGCTGTGAAGTACAATGTTCGCCAGGATGAAATTTATTTTATCACTCACAGACCCTGAACTGTCAACTACACACTGCCATTTCTTTAGAATGAACTCCATCTCATTAACCGTCTTCTCATTTAAACACTGAAGAAGACCGGCAAATGAATCCGCTCGCTTTCCCTCCAGATAGTGTCGCTGAACTTCCATCTTCTGCTGTGAACTCAGGCAAGGGTTATTGTCCCTTTCAGACATTTTTTCCACTGGAGTTGAACAGAACATGTCAATGTAGTTTTTAAAGTGCTCTGATAATTTGCGCTTGTTTCGGTTATCAGCAGTCTCCTTTTCAATTGACCTTGGTTTAAAGTATGTGAAGTAGTTCTCAAAGAAGTTGAAAATCTCTTTTAGCCGTGGCTTTAAAGAGACAAGTAATCCCTCATGGTCTGACAAGACAGTAATCAACTGATCATTGGTTGCAGTGCTATTTTCATGAAAAGCATTCACTGGCAAATTACCTTTCAGAAATTGTAGCATTTTGTCCTTTTTGTGTTTCTCACTTGGGTTGAAAAAAGGAATACATTTTAATACTTCTAAAAGCATCATCACAACTTCCGTCTCCCCCACGTAGCCGGATGTATTGTAGGATTTCTTTCTCCTTCTAATGTGTAGGTCAAGTAGATCTATTGGCTCATCTTTCTTTGCCAGATCCTGTGAATCCTTAAATGCCTTTATGGCCTTACCTGCTAATTGTAGGTATTTCTCAAAGCGTTCAGGTGTAACCTCGTTGGCCTGCTCAATTTCATATTTCAGGTGGCTCTTATAAACCTGTCCGAGGGTGTCTGCAATGTATGAGTTGTACATCTTCTTCTTGGCATCCTCAGCCCACAACAAGGCAGATGTAAAATCCTTCTCCTTCAGATAAAAATATCTGGCCAAGGCTTGTGGCACTGTAGCATTTCTGTCAAATCTGTGTGTTGCCTTCTCCAAGACATCCTTGATCTTACCGGTTCCCTCCTCTGACTGCATCTCCTCAATCAAAGGAGAGAAGAGTGTGTCTTTGTCATCCCCCTCTTCTTTCCTATGCCGTGTGATCAGCATACTTTGAATGTTTTGTACTAGTGGATCTCTTCCCATGCAAGATTTGTAGAGTGCGTCACAGTGCAACAGGTTTGTCGCTATTTCACCCAGCGACAGCTTGTGCGTCCTGGTCAGGACTTTGAGACAATGTTTAGCAATCATTTGATGTAGAAATCGTACTGATTGGTAAGTGCCATGCCCTTCAATGGTGAAACGAATCAGTAGTGTAGAATAAGGATTCATTTTCTCCTCAAGGGTTTCCCTCCCCCACCACACATTACTTATTCCCACTAGTTGCTCACACAGCGACAGGGACATGGAAGATGCATCCACATAGGTGTTCAGTAGTGACAGAAAAGAAAGCAGTCGTCCCTCTATGCTGCCGGTGTCCAGGTCTTTCAGAGTGTTGCCGACTAAATCCTCAATGTATTTCTCGCTGAAATTGTTTGTCATGATCATGAAGGCATAGAAGGTTTCTGGTCTTTCATGGTGACTCTCCAGGTCCTTCAGTTTAACTGCAAAGAACTTCTGCTCTTTGCTGGACAGTTTGTTGGTGATGTGCACATTTTCAATCCTGCTGTTTTTGGAGCTCTCAAAAGGGAACTGGGTTCTCTCACAGTTCAATATGATTACCATCAGACAGTCATGCTTTCTCCTCTCTTGTGCCACACTCAATATGCACTGCTTAAGGTCTTCCACATCCGCCCAGTTGTCAACCAAAAGGAGGACTGGAGTAGAGCTCGACTGCTCGTTTTTCCCACAATTAAGAAGTCGTGTGACTTGGACAGCAATCTCACTGTTGTGTGCCATGCTGTTCTTCAAAACGGCACACCTGAATTTACGCCTTAGGTTCCATAGCACGTGCATCGCCAGGGTTGTTCCCCCACAGCCAGGGGGATGGAACAGATTCAGTAGCACACAAGGAGACGTATAACTCTGAGTGGGTGTGATCAAATTGTACAGGTCGTTGAAGATGTCTCGTTTGATGAACGGCAAACAACCTGGTCTCTCAGACAGGTAAAAGTTCCACCAAGTCACCTGTCCGCCTCTGTAAAAGTCCTCCTCTGTTTTGGTCTTGAACGCTTGGAACGACTCCATGGTTTCGATTTTAGTGTCCTCACATTCGTTTTCGCTCAGGATGTCCAGAGCCGTCATCATCTCCTCATCTTTCTTTGTCAGGAGGACAGAGCTGGAACCTGTGGACGGCAGATACCGCCTGGAGGATTGTGTCTTAGGCTCTATCAATTTCCTAATGGTGCAGTCTATTTCATCTAAGGTGAGGTCGTAGATACATTTATTGGTGATATCCACAATACAACGCGTTTCTATCACATTTTTCCATTGCGTAAAAACCGCTGCATCTTTACACAGGCACATTATGTTCTCTTCTCCTTCTAGTTTGCGATAGATGGCACAAAAGGTCTCCACAATTGGACTTGATATGTCAGTGACCTGTGAGTGAAGCATGAAGATTACCAGTAGTCTGTCTTTGGACACAATGTCTGGATTGCAGAGAAAGGTAATCATATCACTAATTTCCCCGGCACGTTTCTTCAACCAGTCACTGCAAGTAAATGGCTTGTCTGCCTTACTTTCCTCATTCACACGACCATTACAAAAGACCCAGCTAGTCTGCTGAAAAAGGTTTAGTTTTCCAATAATTGTCGAAACATTATCTTGGGTGTTGTACATATGTGGGTAGTGGATATTAGCCACTCGATCTTTGCGGTAGAAACTGCATGTTCCATTCAAGTCAGACTCCGGATCAAACTCGAGCACAGCAAATAACTTCATCTCTTTCAGAAAATGTAGGTGGTCAAGTTGGCTGGCATGACACTTGTTAGTAACGAATATGACTTGCAATGAATTCTCCAACGATTCTCTGCCGTGAGTTATCAATTGTTTCAGCTTTTGTCCCTGGTGCTTTTGAGAGGCCTGCGGTTTTTCCCTTTCCTCCGCTGACTTCCGTCTAGACGCCAAACATTTCACATCCTCAGTTATACCTTTCCGCCTCTCCTGAGGTGTTCTGGGATCCTGTTCTGCTAACACGTTGATGCTCTTTGAACCTTTCCGTACGAATAAACATTCATTTAGACATTTCTGTTTTTCAGAGTCGGTGTGTAGGCACGTGTAGAACACTTTCTCTTGGGTCTCTGAATGTGTGGGTATGACATCAACTTCGATAATCCATCTATCTGAAGTTGTACCATCTAGATATTGAACCTGAAAGCATTGTGGAGGCCTGATGCAGGCTCTGGCAATGGCTGCATTTTCCCTAAAGTGTTCGTTAAGGCGTAACTCATATTCCTCAAGATATTTCTTGAAAGTGGTCAATTTTTGCCCAATAACTTCTCCGTACATGAGACCTGGCTTAACTCCAAAATGAATGGTACCATTGGTGCGGGAATTCATACAGCTAGCTGCAAAACAAAACAATTCTTTACTGAATTCAAAAAGGATCTCCCGCTCACTCGCTTCCTCTGTGTCTGGCAGGATCTGGTACTCATGTACAGGATCAATGAGGTTGCTTGGACCAACTTCCTGTGAAAGAAGATCATTTTGTGCGTATGTGAATGAAAGGTCTCTTTTATCAAATGGACGTGGTAGGCATATTCTTTTCTTGTCCTCCAAATATGTGTTGTTAATGTTTTTCACAGAGGACTCAAATGTTTCCTGACCTCCGGATGTACTTCTAGAGGATCCACTAACAGCTATATTAAGGATTTTATGTCTAAGCTCCTCCAATAAAGATAATGAGGAGCTCAGACTCGGAATTTCGGATAATTCATCCCGCTGTGCTGAAACATTCCACTCTGTCATTAACCTGGAACTCTTACTTGGCTCTTCATGATGACTTGCAGCAGTAAGTCCAACACTGCCCTCTTCTGGGGGAACACTGCTCTTCATCTTCTCTTCATTAACATGTTTTATGATTTGGACTGCTGGCCCTAGAGTCACGCCTGCATCTGTAAAGTCCTTTTTCTCGAAGCAAACAAGGGAAGCTCCTGAAACATCTTGGTCATGAAGCTTCTTTGCCACCTCATCGGAGACTTTAACCTTTTTTACCAGCCACTCTTGTACATGCTCCTTGGTCCAGTCTTCAATCATTGGTGGGAATTGAGAGTTGCCACCTCTGAGTGTTGATGCCTAAAATAAATATAAACAGAATAACCGAATAACTGTTAACAGTAATTTACTATAATTATAATAAACATTGCATTACATTTTGGACCAATTTTACAAACAAATTTCTATTTTAGAATAATAAATAAATAATTATGAATGAATTGGTCATGTATAACTGTATTCCTGTTATTAATGAGAGAGTGTGAGGGGACTATACTATTTTTTATTCGTACTAGTATCTTGTTTCAGATTTCTGAATTATGTGTTTGTGCACATACCATTTTAGGTCTTGCTCCTCCAAATCGCGTTTGCGTACTAGATTTTGCATCCCTAAAGCAGAAAATAGGACACATTAAATAGTCTGTTGCATAGTTGGTCTGATAATTTCCGTATTTTTGTTTTTAAATGTAAAAAAAAACTGAATCACATAATATAAAATAGATTGGACATTATAATATTACAATATTTTTTTTACAATTACTTTCGCACTCATTTCAGAAATTTTAGGTAATTTTTTAAACTATACACTTTTTTGATTTCTTGGATACAATACACATACACCTAAGATGATTTGTTGAACAGAAATCACCAGTTCAAAATAACACAACATAACATCAAAGTATTATTTCAAAATACAATTAACACATTACATATATGACATGACTCTTTTCATTTCATACAATGCTTTTAACTTTCAACTAATACAACTACTCAAAATGATAAATAACTGTTGCATAACCCCTAATGCATAGCTTTATGGAAACTGGTAAATAATCTTCCATGTTCAAATCATGAAAGTTCCAGGATGAAGAGATCCATAGACACTATTTACAGTCCAACATGAACCACATTATCTATGTAATCACAATCCTTTATCAGACACTGCTTTTATGGTCCCATATGCAACTGTGGCAGACAATGCTTTCAGAATTAACAGTATGTATATGCAGGTCCTTGTCATTGTTTTTGCAATATTACTGCAACATATTGCATATATATATATATATATATATATATATACATACAGTGACATGTTGATTTTTGATTTCACATTGTACTTTCGGTATGTGGTGTGTGTGGGAAATCTAACCTAATGTCCCTATGGTATTTCATGATAATCAATTATTGAAACCAATTATTCTGAAGTTGCAAAACTTCTTCAAATGAATGCAAAATGCAAGAGTTCGAATATACGACAACATTTGTTGCAAGTGGTGACAGTTTCGAGTGTTACAATTGTGTGCAATGTAATGAAATTAGTGCTAATGGGATTGAACTTTTTTAATATCCTTTTTTTATAGTGAAAGTAACTCATTGTGTTTTGTTTGAAATATATTCAAATTAAACATCTATTTGCTATTATCATATTACGATATCATATTTATCTTCAGACATAAAAATTGTAATGGAATACAACTTGCCTTAAATTTCTAGAAGGTTCTGCATTGAGGTTGTTTGGTGGTTCCATGGAGCGGTCAGTCTTCATTGACATGTAGCTGGGCGAGTCTGGTCTAGTCTGTGATCTCTCTCTCCTGGACAAATTTGCCAAGTTCAATAAAAAACTAAATCAAGATTAGATTTGAGGTATAGTTACTTTGCTAAATGGCATTTATTAAAAAAACTGTAACTGCATTCATCATTACAAGACTGACATCTAATCACTTCAGTAGCTTTATACTGTTGTGTGGATTAGACAACGCTTTTGGATTACAATCCTAATTACAGGAATAAGATGAGTTCTGATATGAGGCAAAAACAGCATAATCTAATCATAGAACTATAAATTCAAACCAATATTCTTGGGTATCATGTTCGTGTGTGAATGAAGGGGGGATGCTCATCGAAGAATTGCTTTTGACAGAGGGGCAGCTTGAGGACACGCCTTCTTCCTGTAAGGCTTTCACATCAACAGGATTTGGATAAAAGTCCTCTGCCATGTTTTTGGCTTTTAGCTTGTCATCTCTTTCAGATTGTGTGTTTTGCACCCATTTTGATGCTTTCTCTGCCCAATCACACCCTGCTCCCTTTGGAAGGTTGCTCATTCTACTTGAACATGAAATGTGAATCTGTCAGGGAAAAACTAAAGGGGAAAAGATCAATATTAGTAAACACATACAATATTTGCTATATAAATGGGAATTTTTTTAAATTTGATTGTCAACGGTTTTGAATACTAAATTCCATATAACACTCATGTTAATAATACATGTTACAACTTCCTCTATGAGTCATGTAGGAATCTACTTAGTCATGTTACTGAAAAACCGGTTTCAACGGTTTCACCTGATTTGCTCTCTTTATAACAATTGACAATGACTGCAGGTAAATTACAACATCTTAAGCAAGGCTATACCACATATATCTGTAGATCTCACATCCAGGTTCATCCAATCAAAACAAAGAAGGAATAAAAAAAACAATTGTATCATGTAACATGTACATTTAATTTAACACTATAAAATGGATCAAGTTGTATTCCTTTTAAGAAAATAATGTCAGCTGTACTACCACAGTTAAATCAACATTTATATTCTACTGTTCCTTCAAATATCCAGATGCCCCTGTTTTTACCCATGTCATACACCTTGATGCTTGTCAACAGTAACCAACATTGGCGTCGCTAGACCCCTTCCACTGGGACAATTGCATTAGCAAATTCTCACGGTTGAGTTTTAACAAGCTCCGATATTTGGAAATTAATTAATTTAGATTGATAATTACATTTTTTTTTCTTTGTAATCCACAATGTCAAAGCAATGCAGTTTTACCCAAAATACAAGCAGAGGCAAGCACCTAGTGGTAGTAATGGTCGTCTATGTTAGTATGTGTGTTGGTTACCTTATCATTGTTACAGTAGAAATTCAATGTTGTAAGTGAGCAAGTAAGTGATTCATATGATCATGGAATTAGAACCATCGCGTGAGCACAGTTGTCTAAGGAAAACAAGAGCAAAGCTGTTTTTTTAACCTTCTGAGACCTAGGGGCTTTTAATTTACGTTTTCGATATCTTTACATTTTAACCAGTATTACAATCATTTCTGGCACTACAGTGAAGGAACACATATCCCAGATTCAGCGCAGTTGAGGCTAATAACGTGTGACACACAAACCACATTTTTGGACTGTAGGATGACATAATGACCATAATAAAAAAGAACGGTAATTCAATTTCTTCAGTTTTATTAGCAAAACACAGCAAAACGAGCATGAAAGTACAGCCATATTAAGATATGATGTAGCCAATGGTGTCTGGCATCATATAGAAGTGTATGGGAACTCATAAGTCCCTTTTGCACAAAACTACAATGATTTACAATCAAAACCATTACAGTCTATTTACAGTCAAAATGTTCTACCATTCTGAAAAAGGAAATCTTTCAGTGGTCCCTAACTGTGATATTGATCATGGCAGTTTCTGTCAAGTATCACACACAGGGGGACCTGACACTCCTTACACTGCCATGGAGTGTCTTTCTTGCACAGTTTGCACTTTCTGCGGCCTACTGTTGCCCTATTTGAAAGTACATTGGTGGGAGCGATGGCCACAGGAGTGTGCCCATATTTCCTCTCGGCTGGGGTGAAATCCAGTGGCACCCCACAAAGTTCAGCAGTGAGCAGCTCAACGAAGAGCTGATGCGTCATGGGCTTGTTGTTCTTTGTGGCACATAGTTCTTTGTGAAGGATGTATGAATTTGTGACAGCAATGTCAAGAAAGTGGAAAAACAGAGTCCTGTACCACCCCATTGACTTTTGGCGAGAGGAGTAGTAACCAATGAGCTGGTCCGAGAGATCCACTCCCCCCATGTACTTGTTGTATTCCCCAACTGGCGTCGGCCTGGGAACTGCCTGAAATCCTCCGGGGGTGTCCTTTGCTCGCCTGGTTACAGTGTCCCCAGAGTACACAGTGTGAATGGTGGAGCACACGGACACCTCCCTAGTGTCCATCCACTTCACAAACAGAAGGTCTCCGTCCCTGATCCACCTGATGGATCCTCTTGGTGACTTCTTGGTTAGGGCATTGTCTTTTGTTGTAGGCATCTCCTTTCTCCCTTCACGGTATGTCCCACAGGCAACAAAGTTCAAACTTCTCAAATGTTTGAATAGTCTGGGGCTGGTGTAGAAATTGTCACAATAAAGATGATATCCAGAGCCCAGGAAGTCCTTGTTCATTAGTGACATCACTGAATCAAAGGATAGTCCTAATCCTGTGGCAAATCTTGATTTTCCAGTGCAGATTGTGAAGTCCACAGTATAGCCATTGGAGTCTGCAAGAACAAATAACTTGATACCCCACTTTGATGGTTTGTTCTTGATATACTGCTTCAGTCCAATTTTTGCTTTGGTTGCAACCATCCTTTCATCAATTAAAACATTCTGATAAGGGTGGTATACAACCTTGCATGCTGTGCGAATATCGTCATACAGTGGCTTGACTCTGTGCAGAGGGTCATAATCT
>JAVQIZ010059550.1:0-11546 GCA_036023535.2 Galaxias brevipinnis
AATAATGCTTGCACAAATGGAAAATGAGGATACATTTTTTATATTGCATTTTCATTTTCAAGTTTGAATTAACATTTGAATATTGTCCGCAGTATGGCGGGGTAGGACTTTGAAAATTCTATGTCAAACAGCTTTTGCATTTGAATTTGAATATTGACACAGAATGCCCACTGAAGCATTTGAAAATGCAAATGCAAATGGGATTATTACATTTTAATTTACATTTTGTCTCAAATAGCACATACAAATGTGGAAAGTGATAATGCTATTGTTGAATTGCATTTGCATTTTCAAGTTTACATTATAATTTGAATAAAGTCCCTTATGGGCTACCATACATACGTCTGTGTGGAGAGCCAGGGGAGGGTCATAGTGGGAGTGTAACAATTGTGTGCAGTGTACTTGTGTTTAGTGAAGTCGACCTCCCCTCTTGCAAGTGTTCTGTAGGTAGTGCTAGCCTTATGGCATTTTGATGGATTTGCAGTGCCATCCTTGTTGCTCCACTGTGTTGTGCATGTTAATTCACCTTAATAGCGTGTAGTGGACTTTCTGGGAAGAGGGGTAGGATCATCCCAGCTGTAAAGCTCTGCCCAAATTCCTAACCAAGGGGGGTTATTGTAAAGACAGTGCTGGAGAGGGGGGTTTATAAGAAGTCTCAACTGTTTAACAATGAAATTGTAATAAAGTATATTTTTTATACTTTTCATGTCCTGGTCATCTGTGTGGGAGTGTGTGCTGGAAAACTGTAAACCCTGTGTTGGGTGGCGTTATTAGGTGTTCACCCAAATCCGTGACACATCCGTCTTAAGCACCTTGAAAACGATAAGATATACAAAAGATGATGCCATATGTATAGCTTTACAAAATAAACTAGATTAACACATAACATGATGAAGAAAATACATCGTTACAGAAAAATAATCCACTGCTGATTAGCTACGTTAGATAGCTTGTAGTGATGCTAACAAACTGAATGAGAAAACGTTTGTCCCTTTGTATTGAAACTCACATTTTTTATAAATATCTGAGTTTAGTAGTGTTTCGTTGGATTTGACACTTTAACACTTGAACTATTTGAAACAACTCCTCCTAGACCGTAAAACCAATTTACACAAAAATGGCTGTATATCATCCTCATATAGTCTTTCAACGCAAGACCAAGCTGGTCAAAACATAATAAATTGATGATAATAATTGAGCTCACAGTGCATCAAAATGTTTTACTGTAAACAGTACTGTACATTTCTATTTTTAACTGCTTCAATGTTTCACCAATTTAAATTAAAAAAATTAAAATATTTTTCTTATTACTCCCATTCCGAATTAAAGTGTTTAAAAATGTACCTTAAACACTGTATTTTTTATAAATGTTAAAAGTTTACAATTATAATTTATTAGAACATTTTATACACAGCAGGGGGCGAGTTTCTTTTAATTGTTGCACACAAGTTAGATTACTTTTGGTGTGTAGTGGTGACTTTTGGGTTTCAAAGTGAACTGTTTTAAACAAACACTCAAAACAAAATGACAAGAAACCTATTAAGACATTACATGAACAGTCTAATTTTGCTGTCTAAAATTAACCCAGTGCATATCAACATTTGTTACTGCAGGGATGGCAACTTGTCAGAAAGCCTCGCATGCGCTAGTACAATTCGTCTTTGTACTTGAAGAAACATGACTACTTAAGTATTTCCCCAGTTTCATAACTTGTCAGAAAGCCTGTGCGTGTGAGATGAGCACAGTTGTGCGCGCAAAACAAACGCGGTGGCATTTTATTTTGGAGCTCAGGGTCGTCATCGCACGCGGCAGACATTTATTCGCCTTCGTAATAGAAGAAACATGGCTATTTACAACCATTTCTTCTAACTTCTAATCCTTACACCAACCTTAAAAAATCAACATAATGTAACACCGGGCGTAACTCCCAGCATGCCTGGCGAGTAACTGTGTATTGTAGGTTCTTAATGTTTCTTTGTTATCATGTTTGTTTCCTTATTATCGTATTTTTATCTTGTTTATGCAAATAGTTATTAAGTGTTGTAAACACAGATATCGGTTTGGACTTTTGTTAGATTTGATACCGTGACTGTGTACGGTGTGTCTGTGAATAAGATTAGGGCATGTCCAATCGATTTCTGTAGGTACAATTGCTTGAACAGTAACAATTGCAGGACCAAATATAGTCTTTTGTGATCTCACTTAAATTTAAGCAATACAAATACATCTTTCTCAAATATTCCCAGTGGATTGCCAGTCTACGCAAGTAGAATATATTTTTTTTTTTTGCAAGTTCAGATGGTGCTTATAAGTAACAGATGTTTTACATTTTGCTCATCATCTTTAGGATACCGAAGGTCATGTAGGTTGGTGGGTGTGCAACCACCTCCATTTGCTAAGAGTTGTATGACCATTCCAACCAAATTTCTGACTTTTTTTCTTTCTTCTTTTTTTTCCTTCTTTAAAGTAATTTTCGTCTGTCATTCTTTTTATTTGCCTGCCACCGTATCACTGCTTGCAGTTATGTTTATTATATGATTGGGTTGTAAAGTTATTGTTAAGTCTTATTTTTTTTCTACTTCATTATTATTAGCCCAATTTTTCTGGCCCTAACTACAGGCGCAGTTTTGAGCATTTAGCTAAAATTTCAAAACAAAAATGTCCGTTCGAATGCCCTGGAGTGCGCTTGTACACAACTAATTAATCTGTCCACTCCTTATTTTTTTATTATATTTTTTACACGCAAAATTTGCACAGACAAACAATGGGAAGAGAATAAGCCTTGAGGGGAGTGAGCTGGAATGAAGAACCAAGATGATACCCTTGTGTATGCTGCCGTCTAGTAACCACATAAAATGTATACATGTAAATGTTAACCAGAATTTTATTGCGTCACTAGATGGCAGTATACACAAGGGTATGATTCTTCTTCATCTGCAATGTGATTGGTCTCGTTATATGGCTACGGTGTGAATAACTTTGATGGTGTAATTTAGCTGCAGTATCTCAAAGGCCATGGTCACAGAGACTTCCTCACTTTGAATCTTAGCTCTGTGCAAAGGCGTTTGCCCACAGAGACTAACTTAAAAAAAAACATAACCCAGTTGACGAGCATGGTGACAAGGGAGAGAGAGAGGCAGAAAAAATTCTTCTTCATAAAGCTTTTAGGAGTTAGGAGTGGACACCTCACACAACCGTGCTTAGCCAGACATAGTGGGAGTACCGTCAACGAGTTCATTAGGCCGTGGTTATACTACTGCTTAATGCATGTGAATTCTATTTGTCTAAGTGGAGCTGTAGTGTCCGTAGCTCACATGGCCGTAGACACCAAGGTCATGTCCTCTGTAATTTTATTTAGGTTTTCTTTGGGGGGTTTTCTCCGTACAATTCAGACAGACCCCTCAATTGATTAGCCGACGACTTGCTACGTTGAGCGGGCTCTCATTTAAGCTAGCGCAAAACTATTGAAATAATATAAAACCAGAGGAATCTGTTGGTATCAGGCTTTTTATACTAGCTAAATAATGCTCTGAAGCTAGGTTACATTTTGGAGAGAAAAGTTAAGTTAGCAGTAAGCTAACCAAAAGTGTTTACTTTTTTTCACTGGGATAGAAAGCAGAAAGAAAACGAGAAAGCGAGTGAGAGGAAGAACAGAGAAAGTGCAGGTATGTAACATTTCTTCCTCCTTGGTAGTACTAGGCCTATCTACCCTAATACATCTCTGAAACATAATAATTTAATACATGTCAAATGTATGACAATTTTAACAATGCGTCTTTGTTGGCGTTTATGCTTGTGTTCAGCGCCCCACAACCGGACAAATACATTGTGTAAGAAATAGGCCTACTGCGTAATGAATGTGAATTCAGTTTATTTTAAGTTACAAACATTTCTGACCAAGTGGACGTTAGCTAGCTGAAGTGTGCGTCGCTAACAATATGAAACGAGAACCAAGGGCAGGCAGCATAAATTATAGCTTGCTGAGCTGTAAAAGCAACTACTTTGTTTGTTACGGTGATCGATTGCTTTAATTGTTTTTTGTTGGATTTGACCATTTCAATGTCAAAATCCAGAGACTGGCTGATAACAGTTTCATATGATTATTTAAAATCTATTTAAGTGGTCAAACAATCAGTATTAAACAACCATTTACACTAAAGACAATGGACTACTGCTGATTCAACGTCTGCATTGCTGTCTACTTATAAGATTGCCAGAAGCCTTAACACGAAGGTTGCGCTTACAAGGGCGTAGGGGAGACTGGGGATGTTTGAAACACTTTTGCATTTCTTTGTTACTCAGAGACTAATTGACATAGACCAGCCAAACCTATATTGAACTCATATCTGTCATCTATTTACTCATACAATTTAAAGATGACTACATATGACATATAGTTCACAATATTGCAACTATACATTTCACCAATTAATTTTAGCTTTTTGTCTCAATGAGCATAGTATTCTGAAAATATGTAATGTTTTACAATAATTCTATAGTAATGTTGATTTATTTAGTAATATTTGTCAAATAATGTATATTAAGTTTTGTTTGTTAGTGAGTAGTACAGAAGCCCTTCAGTCAATGTGCAGATGTTACAAATGCAGTTGAAAACAATTAAAATGTTTATTTGGGTGAACTATCCACATTGGTGTATCACTTGATGTCATGGTGTCGTCTTGCTGCTATACGATCTCCATATGTTGGGATGTAGCCAGCCAGAGTAGTATCATCCATAAAGTCAATGATTGTGGCGTCGATCTGTCCAGACAAACCTAATTATTACAAATCAAGGACAAGACTGGGACCACCTACTTCATCCATCCACCACACCCCTGTGCACGCACACTCTCACTCACTCACTCTCACACGCACACACACACTACGTTCTGACTTCATCAGTATTTTTACTGTTGGCTTAACTATAAAGTGCTTTAACCAGGATCAGATATGCCACAATAAAAGCCTGTCAGTCAGTGATAACGAATTGACAACTGATTACAGGCAGAACATTTTAACTTAGATTAAAGCCATTCAAAACAAAAACATGATTTGACTTGGAAATGTAAAGCTAGTGTCAGAGCAAGTGTCAGAGTCATGATGTAGGGTTACTTTTACATCCTCCTCAATATGATAAATAAATAGGAAAGATCCTCCATTCTCGTCGAGATGGAAAATCTAATTACATGCCTCGATCTGCGCTACAGCCTACTTTCATTCACTAAGATGCGTACAGTGTTAGTCACGGAAAAGTAATTTACGGTTAGCTAACTTATGCTTAACTTAAGCAAATTTACGGTCATTTACATAAGCTAGCCATAACGTTGGACGACCCGTCCCTCAAAAACAATACTGATTTCACAAGAAGTGGGCTACGTAAAAATAAACTTGTATGTTCTTGTTTCATGCGTGAGAGACATTTTTCTGGTACACTGCAATTTCTTAGATATTTCAACAGCGGGTTATCATGGTTTTGGGGCCACGATGATGCAAGTTAATTGCAAAAGTGCCAGTTATCCACGACATAAACTAGTGTAATTTTGTAAGAACGTGAAACGTACACGTTATAACAACATAAGTTATCACATTATAACATGAAATGTTTTATGTTATAACAAGAAGTTATCACGTTAACATGTGAAATTATCATGTTATAACATGAAAAACATATTGTTATAACTTTTCACGTTATAACGTGAAACGTTTTATGTTATAGCAATAAGTTATCATGATGAAACGTGAAATTATCATGTTATAACGTGAAAAACATAGTTACAATAAACTATAACCATTTTACGTTATAACGTAATACTGATCTGTTTTTTTGGGGGGGAGCGTGGCACCAATATGCTGCCGTAATACGCTGCCGTACGCAAGCATACTAGACATTAACCACAGACGTACTGGGCCGACCGTGAGACACACTGCGTGGCACTTTCTCCATAGAATAAACATAAGCGATCTCCAAGGAAAAGGAAATGGATGAGCAACAAAGAAATATATTATTATTTCGAACCATAACGTACAGCATAAATTATGGAGCAGTAAGTTAAACATAATGTATCATCAGATACTTCTAACATAAGGGGGCAGGAATCGTACAACATGCTATCACCATTATAAACAATAACCATATATGGAATGCAATATCAACATGAATTTGCAGTCATTTACAATTGCTATTCAATGTAGAGATTAAGCTATGTGAAAAACAATCTAACGTTGGTTTCACTTTTCATTTTGACACGTTTCCAGCACGTCACAAAGTATAGTTAATGTTATGTGGCTATTGTATTTTGTTGTTTGACTGAAATAACTGCATTTGAAGTGGCCGATTATTCTCCATATTAGGCAATCTATTTTCTCCACATCAAAGTAATGAGTAAAAGTAAGATTTTTTTATTGAAATGTTTTGTAGTGAAAGTAAAAAGTCGCAAAATGGAAACTTTTCAAATATCTGTAGTTTACTCATGTACAGTAACAAAGTTACCTATTTCATTACTATCCACTGACATGTGGTGACGGCAAGTATTACTCTAAAATGACACAGACAAACCAACACTTTGTGTCTATTCAAACAGTTTTAAAACACTTAGTTTTAGAGCTTCCTTTGAGTCTACATGACTGGGTCCTTTTAGCGCAGGCAAATCCTTAAAAGATACGCGGATATCACCAACGGAACTTGGTAATGTAAACTCCTTTCGTACAACTAGAGGATGAAGATATTGAAGTAGAGACTGTGCAATCATCAATGCAATCTAAGGTAAATGTCACCAGGTCTGCCCTTGTGGCTGGGAAAAGTTAACAACTGTAAGGGGTTTGAGAATACACCAGGTAAGAAAGGGTGCTTAAGAAGGGAGCAGCGGGAGCATCACAGTGACTTATACTTCTTAAGAGGTCAAGCAAGTAAATCAAATGAAGGCCAGCGGCTGGACACAAACCAAAGTTCACAGGACATCAACAACTCCCGCACTGAGGCGACACAGACAAACACGGAAAGTGAAGAGGATAAGGTGGAAGAGGCCAATCAGCCAAACAAAACATCCAAAGAGAAGATCAGTGACCAAAACCTAAAGTAAGGTGGCCGTCAGCCACTGAAAAGAATGTTTGGTACTCTATTAACGTAGACCTAAAAAAAGACACTTGAACTGTTAAAAAAAAGCTATGAAAAAAGCGTCTGATTTAGAAAATGTAGGCATAGAGACTTGCAGGACAGTTTAAAGAAGCGGTTGTCAACATTGAGGAGAGCAGAGAACCTACAGAAATACCGAAAGAAGAAAGAACGAGCGAGGAATCAATTCTACAAAGACCCCTTCAAGTTTACTAAGTTCTTGTACAACAAAGCAAAGGACAGAATGCTTAAAACAGCCAAACAGGAATTGGAGTCCCATCTAAAGGACTGTCACACAGATGAGAAGATGCATGAGCCATTCGCAATTCCTGCAGATGTTCCACCAATTGAGGACCCAGTGGAGCAAATGGACACCAGCCCTCCAAAATGGACAGAGGTAGAAAATGCACTTAGACGTGCAAGAGCAGCATCGGCACCAGGACCTAATGGAGTACCTTAGAGGCTGTCTAAAACCGAACGAAAAAAAGATTATATAAAAAAAACATACAGGTAGTAATATATATATATATATATATATATATATATTTTATGATTTTTTTTCCTCTATAGCGCACTTGTAATGTAGCCTGAAGGGCTTCCGTGATCTGGCCTTCGCTAAACAAACATTTCTTTTCCAATTTCTGAACATTTCTTACTGACACATTTGGACAGATTTTCTTGATCTCTGAGCGGAGATTCGGTGCTATAAAGCGCATGTGTTTATATCGGTGATCCAGCGCACTAGCATAGAGCACTCTCGTGCCTTCAGTTGGAATCCACAAGAATTAGCTTCATTAGCTTCATTGTTACCGACGACATACTGCCAACACCTACAAATTTTAGTCCATTTTTTTATGATTTTTTTTCCCGCTATAGCGCACTTGTAATGTAGCCTGAAGGTTATATGAAAAGCCTGAAAAGCATCCCTTAAACATCCAGAAATGGTAGGGCAAGTACAACATGAACGAGGAGGATTTGGACTTGGCACAAGTACACAGAGATGGTCAAAGTCAACCCCTTCGGACCAAGGCAAATTTCTGATAAAACAGAAATGTAAGCAAGAGGAACCAGTAAGGAGTGCCAAAACGCACAAGCCAAACAAGGGAGATGGATGACCTGGGAATGTGTTGTGCAGAGGAAAATTACCTGGAAGGACTTGTGGGGAATGGAATCCACAAGAATTAGCTTCATTAGCTTCATTGTTACCGACGACATACTGCCAACACCTACACATTTTTGTCAATGGGTAGGTGAGGATCCAACATGCCCCCTCTGGGGAGATGGTTAATCTCAAACACATAACGAGCCTTACAAGGAAGATGTACCTGGCGCCACAATCAATAACTAAAATTCTTGGCGGAAGCAATAGAGCAGGCCCGTGGAATCATGCTAAGATCACATTAAGAATTTGCGAGTTAATAAGGTAAGTTTTGAAAAACGTATTTGTTATTCAAATGAAAAGTCCAATGAATACTAGCCTTTGTCTTTGTATAATGATATTACTCCCACCAGTTGTGGGACATTTATTTTGAAGGCAGGCTTGGAAGGACGGGGCTAACCCCAAATCTGAATATGTACAGAGCGCAAATGAGACTAATTAAAATTACAGTAAAATTTACCAATCATATCTTAGCTCTAAATGGGTTATCGGTGGCCTTTGTTGTTATTAATATTGCTAACTTTGTGGCATGTTCCGCTGTTCTGTGGGCACGAAACTAAAGATGGAAACAGCTAACGGAATAAAAACTGGCGAAACATCCGGGATGGAGGGTGCCCACTTGAAAACCCCAATGACATGTCGGCTCTGAACCCAAGTCCATTCTAAAATATTGTCTTTTGAACTGCTCATCTTGGAGTTTGGCATAATGGATATGATAACATCCTATCCTGTGTATATTGAAATAAGAGTAATATCCCAACTGTCTGAGCGTTCCATGCTTCCAGGTGAAAGTAGGTGTGGGGTATTTATTTAGGTCATGAAAATAGGATTACACTGTAAAATGTATCAACACTTGGAGTCCGCATTACGGGGCCCAAGTTTTCAGATGGACGTTAGAGTTACAGTATATTGTAATATACAGTATATACAGTAATATCCCAACTGTCTGAGAGTTCCATGTTTCAAGCCAGCAGGTAGAAGTAGAAATAGAGCATTTATGTAAGTCATGAAAATAGGATTACTATTAAAATAAGTCATGAAGATATGGTTACATTGTAAAATTCATCTTTCGACTGCTCGTTCCATGTTTCAAGCCAGCAGTTGGAGGTGGTACTTCTTTTCAATATCTGGTCGTGCCCAATAATATGTCTGCTCTCAACCCAAATCCATTAAACATTTTTTTTAAGTGCTCAGCTTGGAATATGGCATAATGGATATTATAAAATCGTATCCTGTGTATATACATACCCTACGCAAAGACAAGGTATGCAACGCAACCGCAAACGTATTTGATGTTTTTCGTCACAATCTGAGTGTTTCCAAAGAACGCAGTTCGAACGACACTTACAATTTGTAACTTTAAGCAAGAACGCATTTGGTACTTGGCCATGCAGTTATAGGGTGAATAATCTATGGCTGCCCATACATCCATCCATCCATCCATCCATTTTCCGCCGCTTATCCGGGGCCGGGTCACGGTGGCAGCAGGCTAAGGAGGGTAGTCCAGACGTCCCGATCCCCAGCAACGCAGTCCAGCTCCTCCTGGAGGATCCCGATGCGTTCCCAGGCCAGATGAGATATATAATCTCTCCAGCGTGTTCTGGGTCTACCCCGGGGTCTCCTACCAGTAGGGCGTGCCCGGCAAACCTCCAACGGAAGGCGCCCAGGGGGCATTCTAATCAGATGCCCGAACCACCTCATCTGGCTCCTGTCGATGCGAACCAGCAGCGCCTCTACTCCGAGTTCCCTCCGGATGAGGGAGGGAGCCGCCCATACATATCTCATTAAAGCGATACTTAACCCATTTTTTATATGTTTTTCATCAGATACCAATGTTGTATTTTAAACATTGTATCATCATTTAGCATTTCACAATCAAACAGCAGAATGTCAAACGAGTTGAGAAAATAACTCTATTGCGTCATCGGGGGTCCTTCCTGAATTTTTTTAAACTACCGCCGTTTTCAGCCAAGAGGCGAGCGTTTTCTGGTTCTAAGTTTTATTCATGCAATGATCTATGGGCATTGTGGTGTACAATGAATTAACCATTTAAATACCCGTGATGGGAAAAATTTGTATTTCACCTAGATTGATCCAATGACGCTCCAGCCCCCCCGCGACCCTGCATAGGATAAGCGGTATAGCTAATGGATGGATGGATGATCCAATGACCTCAACTTGTAAAATATACTTAATTTAACCTAAGCAACAACATATATTGTTTAAGAAAATGTGTTAAGTATCCCTTTAACGTTCACTGATTTTGTTTAAATGGGTTACATTTACTGTGATTTCCACTGGCCACTGTGAGTGCCCATTCTGTCTGGGTTGTAGGGGAATTAAGACCTGTCTGATTTTAAGGAAAAATAACAGAGAGCGTTACCCCCTTAAACTGATTTATTTGTTGGTTGAAAAAAGCTATCTTTCAAATTTTGCTTTATGAAATTGACATTGTTTGGGATTTCATGTATTGGCCAGAACCGCCTCGCCACTCTTTGTTGGCCGTTTTATCAAGGAGAAGAAAGTCCAAAAAGAGAAAGGGGCACATGCGTTTTCTGATTCGCATCTGTTTTACTAGAGAACGTATTCCCCATTGGCTTCTCTTGTTTGATTATAAGGACGAACGTGCCACTTTAGAGAGACAACATCAGGTGAAAATAGTTGTCTTGAAGACTAAGTAATGCGAGCTGTCAGCTTACGTTCTGCTTACTTATCTCTGAATGAAAATGCCTCGAGGGAAAGACCTGACTGGTTTGCCCACTTTGACAACCCTGGTGTCCATATTCACAATTATAACGCCTTTCCTTAGCAACAAATGGTGTTCTTAGTCCATTCACCAAGTCCTACGAACTTGCATGAGAATAGGGCGTAATCTCGGTATGCAGTTAGCACCACATTGCTATTTGGGGTGTCAATGTGAAAAATGGCATGCATACTAAGTGTCAGCTCATTAACTTAATTAGGCTTCAATGCCATTTCATGTCATTTTTTAAAGGTGCAGTATGTAAGTTTGAATTTCTAGCAATAAATTATTTTATAAAAAATTTTTTTTTTCTTTTATGTTTATTACAGACCTCCTGGAGGATATCATTAAACCAAATGCTCAGAGAGAAGGTGCACTATATATGAGCGCCCTGGGCCCTGTATTCAGCTTTTTAAAAAATCTAGGGACGCCCGCCTATCCCCAACTAATCAGGAGAGTTTTTGCAAGGAGTAAGGGCTACCTGCCTGTCAATCACCTCACTTGCACACTCCTAGGTCCTCCTGCTTACAGCA
>JAVQIZ010059558.1:0-17298 GCA_036023535.2 Galaxias brevipinnis
TATATATACACATATATATATACATATGTAAAGGTCGATAAACTCTTTAAAAATATGCAGTTATGAACTTATATACAGTATAATGTGTGTAGCAACCTTTTTCTTTTTTTTGTTCCAATGGAAATGTTCATATTCTGTTCATGTTTTCCCTAACATCTGTTTGTATTACTTCCTTCTGTGATTAATGATTAATGACAGGTTTAGATGTTCCTTAAGCTAAGGCTGGGTCATCAATATAACATATTGGGAAAGAAGGAAACAGTTCTCAGAATGAAATGTCACAATGTCAAAGGTGCGTAGATGTGCTTGTTTGTCTTTGCCGACAGAAGAGGGAGGTTATGGCTTACCAGTGCACCAGACTAGACCTTCTGGATTCACAAGGTCAGGGTGTCAAACTTTTACAAGAAGGTTCCACCCTACAGTTGCAGGAGTTTTACAGCAGTAGTACAAAATGTGCAGTTTTCTGGAAGTCTTTGTAAAAATACATTTCAAAAAGTCGATTTATTTTTTATTTTAGGCAGGTGGGAAGTCTTTAAAGTTAGAAAAAAATAATATATAAAAATATAAATGTTAATTGTTTATTTTGTTGATCAATTCATAAAATACAAAGTGAAGGAAAAGCAAATCTGTATCAAATCAACATTTGGGGTGACCACCCTTCGCCTTCAAAAGAGCATCCCCTGCATAAAACGTATGCACTGTATGTCACAATCATATACTGTTGTTTAAACCAATATACTCTGTATGCCTTTTAGTTTGCTGCTCAGCATACCTTTTTGCAGATCTTACGAACATTTCATAAAGGGATTTATATGCAGTGGAGTGAGTTTAGTACTCTCAGTGGATCCGGTCCTCCACACACAGCAACGTGTCAGGTTTTGCCCCCCCCCTGTCAGCTTGCTTTGACTTGTCTTGAGAATGTTGCCCCTCTGCTGTGTGACGACTCATTTGTGCACGCCACTCTTGTCAAACAGGGTTCAAGATATTTGTTTGTATATCTTACATAGGATAGCTAATATTCTAAACATTTAAATTACTTTATTGACTGTGTCATCCAATTTCCAGATAAATTTTAAACAGTTTTAGTTTTGTGTATACCATTTTATATTTTCTGAAGTGTACAATCTTAACCTATACTTTTAAATGTTTATAAGTATATGTGTCAGTTTGAATGGAACCATATAAACATGGTCTCAAATGTGCCCAACTTGGTAGAACTCCAGATGAGGGGTGTTGACTCAAAAAGACATTTAATAAAGAAAGCCTTCATTACTTTCAAGCTGATTCCTATTAGTCATGGGAACAGCTTTCCTTCCCAACAGTGTGCTTATGTTGTTGTGTGTTACATGCACCTTTGTAATCAGGCAAAATAATTATATTCAAGCCAACCCAACTCCCAGACTGAAGCAGTGAAGCCATTGTCAAATATTGAAAGTAAGGCAAGATGCAATTAAGGATTGACACGTTGAGGCTTGTGAGCCATTCCCCAAAAGTTGAATCACAAGTTGTTCCTCTTGTTAGAGCTTTAGCTGCATGTATTGCAAATATAGGGAGGGCTTCACATACACATAAATATTAACATTATTAAGTTCAGACAAGGAGGGAACTCTCTCTCTCTCTCTGTCTCTCTCTCTCTCTCTCTCTCTCTCTCTCTCTCTCTCCCTCTCTCTCTTTTCCTCTCACCCCCCTCGCCACCGCTGCCTCCTCCTCCTCCACCACTCCTATGTCTCTGTTTCTCTTACATACTTTGTCTTTATTGTTTATGTGACCCACATATATGCTGTAGGGGGCAGCCAAACGCCCCTCTAATGAATTGGGGAATGGGCTGAAGCACCCAGAGGTTTAGCCCACTATCCTATTTTCAAATCTATCCTCAATGAAACCTCATTGAAACATCAATATTTATGACTGTAAAATGCAATGAATACATGGAATGATGAGTAGGCCTATGTAGTGAAAAAGGTAATGTAACATGTGCAAACAAATAAAAAAAATATATGATTGGACTTACCAAATTGTTCCAGACAAATTTTCGTTCAGGCCAACAATATAGCTAAACCAATCCTTATTTGCCACTATCTATAGTTATATCTGGTAAGTATCTTTATGTCTACTTAAATCACAGGAGAAACAGGAGATGTTGACCAACTGACCAAAATGACGCCCCCATTTCACCCCCTCACCCTTTCTACCAAGTGGGTGGTCCCCCCCATTCCCAGGGCGTGGCAGGGGCAAATAAAGGGAAATCTTGAGCAACGGGGTCCATCTTTCTAATGTGTCTGCATGCAATACAATGATCAGAAGATGACTGGATTCGTAAAAACAATAGATATAGCTTTTCTTGCGGGGCATTGCAGTGATTTATTCAAATATAACCGAGCAAAACAGAGAACGATCTCGATCGAAAACAAAAAAGAGGGTAGGCCTACTGTAAGATCAATCAAAGACTTATAAAGTAAAATTTAATAGATTTTTTTTGTTACAAAAAGTCAATATTAAATAAATGTATATATTGTACACAATCCATCTTTCTTTTTTTTTATATATTTTGGACAAATACCCAAAATGATAAATAAATTAAGATATATATTAAAACTGGTTTCAATCAATAAATCACAGTTATGCATGTTTGGAATAAACTTTAATATAATTAAAATAATGTTGCAAATTTTGCATAACGAAAGCTTAGGAAATTCGAGACTGCATGGTCTCAATGTGGTCGAAAACACAAACTTATGTAATGCATTCATCATGTCTTTACAGTGCCGGTTGAGGATTTAATAGATGGGGTTCATAATCCTTCATTCGCTCAATGTATGGGAAAATAGCTGAAACAGAGCCTCAACATCCAAAGAGAGTGGATCTTGACAAAATGATTTCTCAATGGAACAGGGACCTCATTTGCATAACAATTATGGGAACTGCATGGATCAACTTTCAACAGCACTGTAGAGAAAGGGGAAAAAGTACCATTATGCATTATGATGAGACAACTCCAAGTGCGGTTTTTGATCGTGTTGCTTTGTTGAACTCTAATAAATCGTGGTGCTTGAAACTATTATTAGTACCCAGCATTTTAAATATAGTAGACCTGCAGTAATTGCTTATAACCTATTTAAAAACTAATTCTCCCTTCGAAAAATGCTTTTGTCCTGTTCATTTTTAAAATAATCTTGAAAATGCCAAAAAATATTAAACCAAACTTTTGATATACTGCTCTAAAATTGCACTTATAAATTATCTTAGCTCATGTTCACCTCATCATTTTGCAAATAATAATAAAAATGTATTTAGTGATTAGCATTTTAAATTGTATGATGTATTTTAAATGGCAGCCTTCATATTAGTAAAAGTGTAAATATTCGTATTATATTGGCTAGTTCGCTTTGAACAAAATGTAGGCTATAGAGCACCGTTTATTTTGTTTTGTTTGGGTGTAGGCCCCTTTGATGCCCGATACCAGGTTGCAGTACAAGTAGCTGACTGTTGCTTTAAAGTCTCTCGTCCCAATTACTAACTAGAAGCCCCGCCTCTTAGGCAGAGATCGGGTGAGTCATAAAGTTTGATGTCCTTCCCGAAGTTTAGGACCAAGTCAAGCAAAACTTTTTCCAGTAGTGCGAGGACAGTGATTTGAATTGCACACTGACGCTAGTTTTATTTTGATAACATAATAATATTGTCATTTTCGATTATTATTGACATCAGATTTCCCTATTTTGTGTTTGCTTTTGCTTTTTTTGGGGGGAAAGTTAGTAGGTTAAATTGGCTTAGATATGCGCCTTGTGATATCTATTGGTGTGCCCTTCGGAAACAGCAGGGAAACGTTTTCTTTCACAAGAGATTTCGACAGCTAACAGAGTTTTGAAAAACTTTCTTATGCATTAGACTGTCGCTATATGGAAAAGATTTGGAGTAACATTTACACATTGGCGTCTATATAATCATTTCGGATTGATTTTGGCCTTTTCTTTTGTACATTTTTCCGGACCAATACACTTAGTTGTTTTTTTTCCTCTCTGGGATAATGGACCCGAACCAGCATAACCCCCCTGCGGGTCACCAAATCCTCCATGTCCGAGGTGACTCCGAGACAGATTTGGAGGCTCTTTTCAACGCCGTGATGAACCCGAAAAATAATATCTTGCCTCCTTCTGTACCTATGAGGTTGAGAAAGCTACCAGACTCCTTCTTCAAACCTCCTGAGCCCAAGTCTCACTCCAGACAAGTAAGACCACCCTGACTCTTACTCCCATCAGTCGTCTTATGGAAACTTCTGTTGTTTTGCACCTTTGTTTTAGCCAACAATAACATGGTGGATGCAACTTTTAGGATCTGTGATCTGGTACGCTGAGATTGATCTTTGTATTAAATTGTTTACTGTTGGCAAAAAAAGAAAGAAAAAGGAAAAAAATACTGAAATCACTCCAAACAATAGGCCTAAAATATAAAAGTCGGTGGGGCTGTTCAGTATAAGATAGTTTAATTATTTTGTAGCCCCTATTTGTGGAATTAAATAAGTTTTACTCATTTGACTGATTCCATTGTTGACACTTTGTACTTTTGCATTTTTTTTTCTTCAATCGAAAGATTATTGGGTGAACAAATTAGCGTGTCATTAGTCATTACGCATGACTACGTGTTGGTAATAAGTAACGGTGTATGCATTTATTACTGGGTAATGACTTTGGTAAATGTTTGGTGAATTTGTTCTGCAGAGTATCTTTCTTCAGCTATTGCTTATGTACTTTCTTGAGTTTAGTAAACACTGCGCACGCGCTGTTTCGCACTGGCACAGACGTGTCGGAGTATGCGCTCTCAGCACATCCACAGGCCAATGACTTCAGTCTAGTTATTTTAAGATTTTTGCTCACTCAGGATTTATTTTAAACATAATTAAACGTATAATATTGTTATAATTGTAACTGTAAAATACCTGTGTGGTATACTGAGAACTGTTATGCAACTCCATATATTTAGGCCTTCAAGCTGCAATTTACCAGAGTGATAACCAAGTTTGTTCTGCCATTACCTGTTACTCTCTTGTCAATCATAATGTCTGACTCATCCAGTGATGTCACATCCTTTACTCCCCATCCTTTTTTGTCCCCTTTTTCTTCCCCCTCTTTTTCTTTGTGTTCCCAACACACAGGCCAGCACCGATGCAGGCACTGCTGGAGCCCTGACCCCCCAGCACGTCCGTGCCCACTCGTCCCCTGCATCCCTGCAGTTAGGCGCTGTGGCTCCTGGCTCCATGATGATGGCCCCAGCAGGTGCCCCTCCTCAGCACCTCCGCCAGAACTCGTATGAGATCCCAGATGACATGCCCCTGCCCCCGGGCTGGGAGATGGCGAAGACACCCTCAGGACAGAGATACTTCCTCAAGTAAGTCTGCAGTCAAAGGCAATGGTAATGTAATTTCACCCATTTACCCCCTTTTTGGGGGGCGTCAACATCTCCCTGTTGAGGTCATGCTTAGATGATCGTGTGGGTCAGCAGAAATCAATGACCAGAAACAGCAATAAAAATTTAATAAAAATGTTATGCCTAATCTTGTTTCAAGACAACTGTTATTCACTGTTGAATGAAGGCATACGAACAGTCAGAAAGTAGACTGGCTTTAGTTTTCAGAGATGATGCAGTTTACAATGGGATTGTCATTGGGAGAAAATGATTTCTGCAGACAGTTTGGAATACACAAACTGCTGGCCACAATCCCGCTTTTGGTGAAGTCTGCAAACACAAGGACTCTTCATCTTGTTGTCTAATAATCTACTCTCCAAAGGGCTTGGTAGGGATGTATTTTTGGCCGCCTTTTGTTGGGCTCAGATTTCCTCGTAGCAAACAATGGACCTCTGTAGCTGCTGTCTGTCTGTCTGTCTGCCATGGGATGGGCAGGTCTGTGAAACTCATCTACAAATGAGTGGTTCCTTTTCCCATCCATGATCTGAGGTAGACTTTGGAAATAGCAGTTGTAACTGAAGCTGAAGGCACAAAATATAACTGTGTGAGGGAGTTCCTTTGGTGATTGAATATTATGGTGATAAAAAAGATTGTTTTGGATTGTTTTAGTGTGTAGACTGATAAATTATCTGTAGTTCTTTGGTTTTAAATGGATGTTTTTGTATAAGTCGAATAAAACTTACTTAATCGAATAAAACTTATCCTTAAAACCTTTTTAGTTTTTGTCATAAAAACTTTTCTGCTCCGAAATAGTAGAGTTATGAAGGTTTACCCAATTGGGTCTTTTTAAAAATGATAACAGTGGGATAAAAAGAAAGGTTTCTAAACCAGATGTTTGCATGTCTCACATCTGGAGAACATCTGGCCTGTTTAGGGCAGTTCTCCTCAAAATGTAAAAGAAGGTTTGAAGGTCGGAGAGAGAAAAAAGCTACTCACTCTCACAGACACACTCATAGGATTACTGCAAATGCTGGGAACCTGACTGATCTCAAGCGGTTCCAGACAATGACACAATTTTATTAAAATGTAAAAGTTGGGAAAACATTACAAAATTGCATCGGCCAATTTACTTCTCTTGAAAACTTTGAAGGTTTCGTACATGTTATTCTCTAGTCACTCTAGTCAACAATTGTGAGTGCAATATGTCTTCATTCAAATTTACTTTATGAGTCTTTACAAAAATATATAGTTACTCCTCCTCTTATCCTAATTCAACCATATGAATCGAAATAAATCAGGAAACTTCAAACTCATTACAAGTTGCAGCATAAACTGTGCTGTTACTGCGTTCAGACAGATATACAGTAGCAACTTTCTGTAGCTCTTGGTTGTTTCACATGCTGTGACTCTCTTGTTAGTGCCGTCATAACTTTTGTGACATAAGCTAGTACTTCATGGCTTGTGTACCTGTGCCACCACCCTGCTCTCTCCCCACCCCCAGAAAAACATCCTCTCTCCCTGTAGATCAAAGTGTAGTATGACACTTGATCTGAGAGGCGACCTGAGCATAGCTGCTGGAAAATCACTCCTATTTATAAACAAGGGTTTACGAGAGAGAGGAAAAGTGAGCAAGACAGAGAGAAGGAATGTCGCATAGGTGGAGAGAGAGAGACTTGTAACTAGCCCCCAAATGCTTAAAGCTGAGACATATTTTTTTGCACCAGTATATATATATATATATATACATATATATATATATACCCACACTTACACACATGTTGCTGTAGCTTGTGTTGGACCCCCTCTCGAGGAAGAAACTTAAAGTTTGTTGTCATTCTCTGTTTGCCGGGGTAAGCGTGAGTCACTGTGATAGAGCCCCTATGGCTGCACGTTGACTCTGTTAGTGACTCACATCCCAGCGGTTGTTGATGTTTCACTGCCCTTTGAAGCAAGGTTCCGTTTTAGTATGAATGGAGCCATGACGAGGCGAGACGCTGCTTTTGATTCAATGGAGTTTAAATTGACAGCCATGTGGAGATTGAGTAGAAGAGGCTGGCAAGAGAGAGGCGCTGTTTCCCCCTTTGTCCCCGCCAGCAAATAGGGTCCTTTTATTCAGACCTCAGGGTCTGTGTGTTGAGGCTCATGTGAGCTATCCAGAAATAGACTAAATGGCTCAGATTAAATTGAATGAAATTGGTAAATTGGCAGGCTTCTTTTTTTCATGTTTTAGAACCTTTGGTTTTTTTTCATGTTTTTGGGGTCAGCTCAGGAGATTTCCAGTCTTAATTAGTTTATAACTAAAAAAATCAGTCTGAGATCTATCCTGCTACACTTAGTTATAGAGCTGTCCACACAATATAGGCCGTTGTTTTTGTTGTCATATTCGGTAGTGAGTTTTGCAGGGCCGTGAACATTCTGCTTCCTCTCGTTCTTATTTTGTCTCAAATGATTTCATTAAAAAACCTTGAGCAAGTAGAGTGGAATCGGTCTGTTGACCTTTCCCCTTCTTTCTTTCTTTCTTCCAGCAGTTTGCTTCGGCCTTTGATTTATAACAGCAGGGCAGCAGGGAGAGAAAGAGGGGAGGAGGTAGATAGAGAGGGTGTGAGGGAGGGAAGGGGGAGGGGGTGTGGGGGTGACCACCTTGCTTGGTGACTGTGATGGGGGTGGGGGGTGGGGGGGTGTTCTGACTCCAGGGCTGGGTCATAAACTAATGAAGGTTTCTAATTTAGACGCACCAGTGGAATAGGAGGGCTAATCGGGGCTTCCGCTGCCTTATTAAATGCAGCTTTCAATGGGCTTTTCTCCTCTATGGGAAATGTAGCCTAAGCAGGGCAATGCCTGGGGGGGGGGGGGGGTGGCTATTGTCTTGACCTAAGGGCCAGGCGTTGTTTTTTGATGGTGGAAATCTCTCTCTTTTTTTAGTTGTTATGGTTTTACCATTTGGGTTTTTAAAACCACCCAATTCTTCTTTACTTTTGTCTTTTTTTATTTTACTCCACCATTTGCTTTCTTACCCTAATACATTTTTCCATTATTAACAATTGTTTTATTCTTGCTGATGGTTTAAATTATTATTAAAAGTAGATGTGCGATACTGGTACGTTGCCTATAAACCCTGTCTTTACATTAAGATAGCTTTACCATGTGTAAAGTGAAAATACAGGTTATGCACTTATCCATTTCCAGTCAGACAATAAATGTACTATGCATTAAATGTTTGTTGTGTCTACCTAATGTTCTGATCTTGTGCAAGATTTGAGCTGTTTTCATTTAGCGACGAGTTAATGTAATGAACTAGGCCATATTGATGTAACCTAAGTGGTCAGCCATCTGGACAGTTTGCTTCATTAACAACACGTTTTTTTTACAAAAGGTCCCTGTGTAAAGTAACCTTATGTTAAAGATATAGGTGGCTGCTGGACTAATCCCCACCGTGCAGCAGCTGAGGTACTGCAATCTTAACATTTGATCTGGTGGTTTTGTTGCCATGTCCTCGTGTGGCTGTCGTCATAATATCAAAATTTCAACTAAGCCTCTTAGGCGGGACATAACTGTTGGACTGTTAAATATGCTAAATTGGATTTGACCTGCCTTATGCAAGGTAGCTTGTAGACAACCCTGAGTGAACTCCTCAGTGCTGTGTGACAGGGGAGCACTCTGTGAAGTAGGCTTAATTTAGGGGGTCCTGGAAATGTGTGTTTGTCAAACGTTTGGTTTATTGACCACACACACACAGACAGGCCTCTTCCTGTTCCATCCAGGGAGGGTTGGGGGGGGGGGTCTGTGTCTGCTCGGTACACAAATGGGACTGTGAGAAAAGTCAGGTCAGTGTTGACCAGTCTTTCTGTAACACCTCGGGCCTCAATGCTCCCCTCTGTCACAGGAGGGTATCTCCACAGAGATGTGTTGTGTATGTGTCCAGTCCGGCCGGTGGGTGGGTGAGTGGGGGGTCTCTCTCAGAAACTTTATTTTTGTATTTTTTTATGAGTGCCTCTCAAAACAGTAGCACTCAACAAACTGCTGAAATAGATTCAGGAAGCATGCCTTGTGTCTCTGATATGAGGGAATAAAATCACGTCTTCTATTTGTTAATTCTTAGTATGTTTGTTTGGGGGGAACACAATAGTGATTATGTCTTCATGGGGGGAAAGATTTGATAGATTTTGATCAATCAAAATGCATTTTCATTTACTTATAAAAAAACCTTTGTGACAATTCAAGACCCTGTCATTGAGCTCAGATAATGTCTCCTGACAAATCTTTGCCAATGAGTTGCTTCGTTAGCAGACCCTGGCGATATCAGCCCTCCTTCAAAGGGAAACTTAAATCCACAATGGGGTCACAGAGGTTGGCCCAATAATCTCTCTTGATGATGCCCTGCTGATAGAGGACCAGCCATGCAAGTATCCATGCCAATAGAGTTGGAGAGGGAGTAGAAAGGCCATGCTTGTTCAGATAAATGTCCTCAGTGGCAATTTGTGGTATCCTTTTTGCCCTTCAAACAATGCACAAAAAAAACAGGAACAAATACCAGTGATTTATGTTGTAGACATTGAGGCCAGGCTTGTTACCTATGAGCAAGCCGTCTTAGCTTCCCCCCAAAAAAATTTTTGTGTGCAAATGATTTTAGAATTATATAAATTCAGATTCTAAGCCCCTGTCCCTGCCATTGTGGAGTGGAGGTAGTCGGTCTCCACTAGGAAGCTTGATTAGATCTGACCTCCCTGGGAGAACTTCTCATGCTCGGGCCCAGCCTTCTCCTCCCTCTCCTCCTCCCAGCCACAGGCTGTGCTCCCCGGGTGGAGGTGGCCCCGAGGCCAGAATGAGATGGGACACCCTTTAGGTTGCATTTAGCAGCTCCTGTCTCTGGGGCGTTTTTTAATTTACCCCTGGCTCCGTGGGAAAGGTTGTACAGTCTTGAGATTAGATCTGGAAAATAGCTAAGGGGATCAGACTGGCGTTTCCTCTTAATAGCCTTTTTGTCATGTTAAAAATAGCTAGAAAAGGCAGTTAAAGAGAAATTTATATCAAGTTTGATGTCACACTTTAGTTTAGCTATTGTTTAATGAAAGGATGCAAAAAACCATACATTCTATAAACTAGTTCTTTTACATTTGTATTATAAATAGTTTTGGACCGTAGTAACGCAAAGTTGACTTCGAGCTAAGCTGAGTCTTGCACAAATGGCAGTGGGTATCTAATCATTTAAGTGCAGTCAGGTTTAGTGCTGATGTGAAGAGCTGCAAAGGAGCCCAGCCAACCCCCAGTGTGGGACCTTATAAATAACACTGGCCCAATAAACACCAGGCTGATAATTGGGCCATCAATCAGGAGAGATGTCGAGTGGCTGGCTAACCGGCTGGATCCATCGCACCCCCCTGGATCCCCACTCTGTGCTGCTGTCTCCACTAAACCACACGCAGGCCAGCGCGTTGATGACAGCTGCGGTGGAAACGTCTAAGCCTGGAGGGCCCCTAGGGCTCCTCGGCAGCGGATCTCCGACTCCGTCATGGGTCACGGTGTCCCGGAGTCTGCACCGGAAGCTATGCCCTCATTGGGGCCTGTAGCCACTCTGGCAAGCAGTTGCTCCGAGGAGGTTTAGCTCAGCGGTGCAGCGGGCGATCTGCTGAAAGAGCTAATGATGTGAGGGATTACTGTTAGCGCCCCTGACGTTTTCTGAGGGCACCCAGTCTCAAACTGACCCATAACTTACTTTGTATTGTGGGTAGTTGCGTCTGTACTCTCTAGGGCAGGGAGCAGAGAGCGAGAGCAGCAGGCTGGCCCTGCCCATGCCTTGTTTTAAAATGACAGACACACGCTAAAAAGTTAGTTTGTCATTCCTATACAATGTAATCCCCCCCCAAAAGGCAGTTTTTGATGTCCTTGTTGCCTACCAAGCAAAGCTGACAGAACTGAACTTAAGGTTCTTGTAATTGTGGTTGCCTTTGTCAACAGCTATGGGTCACCCATCTTGGGTGTCTTTTTTAAGCTACCCGCTGTGGGTCCTAGTTCTCTGTGGAGGTGGTAGGCATAGAAAGGACAGTGTGCCTCCCCTCAGGTCTCTGGTTGGCCCTGCATACCTCCCATAATGCCTCCCAGATGGTTAAAGGTCCACCAATGAGCTTAGCCTAACAGTTACCATGGCATCGGTAATGTTTTCCCTACACAGGAAGTGCTCTGAACTAGCGTTACAAACTCAGGGGATTTCAGTTCTGTGAATGGATGATGTTTTACTGTTTAAGGCCTAGTGATAAATTGCATGGCCCTGGTAACTCATTGACTAGTTCTCTGAATGCACTGACTGATGCTTAGTCTGCTATTGCTTTGAATAGGGTTTGGGCTGTCTTGAATGTGTTGAGTTTGGAAAAGTTGGTAAATGATTTGATATTTGCATTACTTTTGGACAGCAGTGCAGTACTGGTGATCATGCCAGATGTATTTGATAGATATGGTTGTTGGTGGTTGTTGTTTTACTTGTCAATGTGCAATCATTGACGCAATAATACAATTTTCAGCTAGTGAAAATGGCTGTGTATTTTCACATACTGATACAATCACAATGTGTTGTAAGGGTGTACCAGGACGTGCAGGCCTGCCTAGCCCAACACACTGCACTCCCTTCCCCTCCCATCTGTTATAAATGTCATAGTTTCCAGAGCTGTGGGGAGGAGGAGGAGGAGGAGGAGGAGGAGGTAGCGGAGAGAAGAAGGTGGGAGCAGAGAGTGTAACAGGACCACTGCAACTCACGTAGCCAATGACGTTCTGAGGGATTGCTTCCGTAGTTGTTGTTTTTCTCCCTCCCTCCCCCTTTTTTTCCCTTCTTTTTCTCTACTCTCGTCTCTCTCTCTCTCTCTCCACCCCCTGTGACCCTCCTCAAGGGGCCCCTCTCTCTAGACTGAGCAGAGCAACAGCTATTTTGCTTTGTGTGTATGTGTGTGTCTGTGTGAAGGCTGTGGGGGTGGGGTCAGTGGGGGGATTTGGCAGCTTCTTTGATCAGTAAAGCATAAACAAGAGGGGGCTTGAAAATGGCTGGCTTTGTGTGTGGGGAGAAGTGCTGAGTCAGGCCCTCTCTCGCTCTAACTCTCTGTCTCGCACTCTCTCTCTGTCTCTCTCTCGCTCTCTCTCGGTCTCTGTCTCTCTCTGAGCTCGACTGGGCTGAACTGAACTGGGCTGGGATTGAGAGAGCAGACAGGCAGGCAGTGGGATTACCACACAGGCCAAAAGAGACTCTATGGATCTCACACTTCCCACCAGCTGTCCGCATAAGCTTTGCTAACTAATGGCACTTTAGGATCGAATTCACACAGATGGGTTGTTTGTTTTGCAGTCAATGTTGATAAAAGTGTGTGGCGAGCAGTGAAACTGATAACAACATATCAGAGCCTTTGTTTTCTGTTTGTCTAGTTTGTTTGCGTTTTGCCATGTGTATTGGAATAATTAAATCACTTTTGTAATGTAGATGGGTGTAAAGAGTTGCATAATCAATTCGCCTGAGTATCCTAGACGTTTGCATTAAAAGGAGTGGTTTCTTAAATGGGTGGCTTGAGAGAGAGAGGGAGAGAGAGAGGGAGGGAGGGAGAGAGGGAGGGAGAGAGGGAGGGAGAGAGAGAGAGAGAGAGAGAGAGAGAGAGAGAGAGAGAGAGAAAGAGACAACGGCTGAATAGTGGGGTTTTGGGTCGTAGCTCAGTCTGCGCCTTTGTCAAGCAGGTGAAAGCTTTGTAAATGTGGCGCCAGATTGTTAAAGCCCATGACACTCCACAGTGTCCGAGCCGCTTCCAGGAAAAAGGACCCCCTGCGTTGAGCCATGGGACTGACCCTCCCTCAATGGAGAGGGCCCTGCTCTGGAGAGAGGAGGGTTTCCTGTATTAGCTTTCCATCTTAATCAAGCAACAAGTACCAACAAAGCACTAATTATCAATGGCTTCACAGCACGCAAGACAATGTGGCAACCCCCTCGCCCCCACTCGTCTAAGAAGGCTATAATAGATGGAGCAACAGTGTCTGATGTTACTATGGTTGTTTTGCAACCAATTATTGCATCTTAAGAAGGGAATACAATGTGTTACATTTGTGCAAACGTATGTCAACATTTTAGTTGATTCGATTAAAATTGGAAGTTTGGTACACATACATAAAGGTATGTGTGTGTAAAAATAAAATTAAAGTATACGTTGCGCTAACTCTTACTTGATAATTTTTTTCTCTTTTTAAAAAAAAGAGAGAGAAATCATAAGTATATGAATAAAAAGTGTATTACTTGTTTAAATACTGGTTGGTGAGTTTTACCATAGGTCTTCTTTGCTTGTGATATCAATATTAGCATCAATAACTGTAATTGTCTTTTTGATGTATAAATCGCTTTTCAAAACAAAGGTTACACAAAGGTACTATAAAAACTATAGACATAAAATATAAAATAAAAAAATCTAAGTCCACTATTTCTCTCTCTTGCCTGACTGTCCTCCTTCAGCCACCTTGACCAGTCCACCACCTGGCAGGATCCACGTAAAGCCCTTCTGCAGATGAACCAGACGGCTCCAGCCAGCCCCGTGCCAGTACCTCAACAGAACATCATGAGCCCAGCCAGTGGTGAGAGAATAGCCCTCCTCCTTCTCTTGGTTTTGATCAAAACAGACACTCAAAACCAGACTATCAAAACCACATGGAAGTACAAATGTAACACAAACCACTTGTGCAAAAATCTCTGTTGATACACATGTAGTAAACACTTTGTGAAGCCTGCATAGAAAATGCCTTATGATTCTACCTTTTTGTGTAGGCAATGTTAGCCGGCGATACTGTACAGAAACTGTAGAGCTCTGCTATTTCAAAGCCTCTCTTTGACTTACTTTGGTCTTTACCTGCTGGAATTTGCCCTAGGAGAGGGTTAAACGTAGGTAGAACGTGACCAGGCCTGTCCAACATGTTTAAAAGCACCCTCGACCGGCAGTGCAGTTGTGGTAGTAGACTAGTCCTCTTACACAATCACCAACTGACCAGGCCAATTCTAATTAATACGTACAGGTAGTGTTGATTTACTGTATCTCGTTGGCTAGTTTTTCATTTTAATGCAAGTTGAAACAAGAATTGAAATGAACAAAAGTTAAACAAATACTGTTATCCAAGTCTACATAAAGTGTCAAAATTGTATTTCAGCCATTTATTTATAGCCATGTCAGACTACATTTCCCACTCAGATTTAAGTTTCGTTATCAGCCAAGCAATCTTTTCTTTCTTTTCGTCAATCCTTTCCATTCCTAGAAATGACGTAATGTGTTCCTCTTCCCCCCATGAATTCAAACTTTTTACCCCTAACGTAAACTCTTGTGTCAAGTCATTCACCTAAGACCTTTTTACATAGAACACCGACCCTTACCATGTTGGCCCACATCGGTCATGCCCATTATCATTAAACAAAGTGATTCTGTGTTTGAACCAGCCTAGTGCAGTTCAATTCGATGCTGCAGTGTAAAAATACTGTTGGTATGCACCCATAAACCTATTTCCAGTCAGGCTAATCTGTGCTGTCCACCTCCAGGTCCTCTCCCCGAGGGCTGGGAACAAGCCATTACCTCAGAAGGGGAGATTTACTACATCAACCATAAGAACAAGACCACCTCCTGGCTGGACCCACGACTTGACCCGCGCTTTGGTAAGCTTCAAACCAGCACATGTCTCTGCCTCCTTTTTAAGAAATGGCTTCCTTTTCTTTTTCTGCTTGCATCAAACTTACTCACCCAGTGTCACGGCAACCTATGGGAACCATGGTATGTAATTTCAATGCAATGTTATAATGTTTCCACAAATTTATAAAGAAAAAATATATATTATTGCCTTTTGTTGTTATGGCAACAAAAGTGCTTTCTTGGACCTTAAAGGGGGACATGATTTAACTAACCATTTGCTCCCGTTTGTAAAAACCTGTCTCACTTTCTCCCCTACGGAGCCCCAGTTAGTCACTGTTATTCAAGAGTCACACAGTGAAATTAATTCAGTGTGATTCACTCCGCCCGCGGTTCCGATGTGGCCACTACTCAGACCATTACTTCATTAAAACCACATTTCAACCACATCCCCCCTCTATCCGTGTCCTTCATAGTGGGAGTCTGGGAGGAAGAAGAAGAAGAAGAAGAAGAAAAAGAAAAAATTGAAGAAATAGGAGGGATACAAGAAAAAACAGCAGCATAAACTAACCTTTTGTTAGCCATTTTAGTGCTTCAGCAACAGCTGAGTTAGCCATTAATCCCCCAGGCCAGGGTTAGTGTTTCACATGCAGTATGGTCTGTGTGGAGCTGGTGGTCGGGGTGGGGGGTGCTGGTGAATGTGTGACAGGCCCACAGGTACATGTTGGTCGAGAGGGTGGTGAGAGTTAGTTGTCTCCGTCGGTCGGCGACCATGGGAATGAGCTAATCCCCGTTGTGTGCCAGGCAGGGCTTACAGCGATGAAGGTTCCTGCCTGTGTCACTCTGACTCATTTACGCTTGAGGTGCCCTTAACCCCCCCTCCCCTCTACCTCCCCCCTCGCTTCCTCCCCTCCCACCCCTCACCCGTTCATTAGGGAGATCCACCCCCCCTGGGAAGCACAGCCCCCCTCGCTCACAAAAGGCAACAACGTGTGTGAACAAGCACAACCCACTAGCCTGTTATCTTGCTTTAATTTTAGCTATATTGTTTATCAAACCAGGCCACTCCAGGAAACGGGGGAGGCAGCCGGAGAGTTTTAGCAGCGAGTGAGTGTGTGACCTACTCTCAGGGCAAGGCCAGCCGACTGGCTGGCTGGCTGGCTGGCTGGCTGGCTGGCTGGCTGGCTCGCTCTCCGGCCAGGGTTCCTGAGAAAGCTGCTGCGGTGTGGTAAGAGATGCAGGGCAGCTGGGAGGGAAAGGGGAGGCGCCTCAGATGGGTTAAGCTCTTTGAAGATTTATAAGTCTTGAACGCACAAGCCTGGTGGGCCCCTGCATCAGAGACGTAATGAAAGAGGGGGAGAAAAAAAGAGAGAGGGAGAAGAGAAAGAAAAAAACCTGTTAACTCATTCTCTGCCGGACTCAACAAGTTGTTGTTTTTTTGTCTGTTGAAAGCCACGTTTTCTCATATGTAAAAAAGGTACACCTCGTTGATACCATGTTATTATTATGTTTTGTCAACCTGTACCCTATCAGCTTTTTTGTTCTTCTTGTTGATATGTAATGTACATTGACGAGAAGACATTGACATCAACATTTCATGATATTTCATGCATAATTGATTTGAAAGCTTTTTGATTAATAGTACCCAGTAAATGTTTCTGCAGGGAAAGGATTCATTTTTATAATCCCTATGCGTGTATGGGAATGGGCTGTGCTATGGTGGAGGGCTCTCCTCTGCTGCTATGTGGGTCTCCAATCAAAAGCCAGCTGCTGTGATAATGGAGGCTAATTTGAGCTCGTAGAAGAAAAGCACCAGAGCTCCTTTAACTGGGGCTTGTTGCCGGCTGGATCCCCCATGCCCCCACACACACCACTCCACCCCCCCTCTGTGAGGCCCATCTCAGGGCTAGGCCTGGCCCCATTCTGCTCCTGCTCCAAGCCCGAGCTCCAGACAGACTTGAGTCTGTGCCAGCCCCTCTTTATTCTGCGGTCCAGCTCTTAATCTGTTCCAGACCTTTTCAGTCAAAGAACTCCAGTGTGAGAGGTGGGGAGGACGGATGAACGGACAGGGGGGGGTGGAAGAAAGAGAAAGGGAGGAACAGCGAGAGGAGGAAAAATGCACGCATGCGTCCCCTTTAAGATCCAAGGAGGTGGTGAGCAGTGAACAAGCAATGGGTGCACTGGGGCTCAGTTCAACAGGGGGCTGGCCTGGAGGGCCTACACTGAAGCCCTCATGGTGTTATGCAGACAGACAGACAGACAGACAGACAGACAG
>JAVQIZ010059596.1:0-12300 GCA_036023535.2 Galaxias brevipinnis
GGATGGATGGATGGAAGGATGGATGGATGGATGGATGGATGGATGGATGGAAGGATGCATGGATGGATGGATGGATGGAAGGATGGATGGATGGATGGATGGATGGATGGAAGGATGCATGGATGGATGGATGGATGGACGGACGGATAGGTCTTTATTCATCCGAGGGAAATGTCTGTGTTACAGTAGATACAGTATGTATACAAGCAACAGACACTGGAACACTTAACACTAAACAAAAAACAACGACAGTGTAGGTACGATTACCTGTCCCTCTCTGTAGACAGACAGTCATTGATATCAGTCTGTCTAACCTGTAGGCCTGTGCACTACACAGACTGCCGGTCTGATGTCGGTCCGTTTGTTCCCCTTTCCTCTCTGTCGTGTGTGTGTGTGATGCTGTGGCTGTTCTCACCACTCTGCTAGAACCACTCAGAGGGGGCTCTCACACCCCGGGCCCATGGGAGAGAGAGGGAGCAGCGAGGGCAGCGAGCGCTGGGCTGCTGATCTCTCTGAGGATAGTTCTCCTCTCTGTTGTCTGTTGTTCACACACATTTTATGCTCAGACGATCTCACCGTCACTGTGTTGTATTTATCTGTAGGATCTCTGGTTTGGAAAAGTCACAAGTTACAAATAAATGGCTTCTTCTGGTAATTCTTAAAAAGTCCTGGAATTCAGGTGATTATCCAGCTTTAGTCCTCTCTGAATCTATTCAAATGTCTGGCAGACAGTGTGTGATTCCTTTTGGATGAAGTGGAAGCGCACGAGGAAATGTGTTCCTGTTTGTTGGTTTGGGGATGTACTCTCTCCCTCTCTCTCTCTCTCTGCTGTCTCTCACTCACTCTCTCTCTCTCTCTCGCTCTCTCTCTCTCTGCTGTCTCTCATTCACGATCTCTCTCTCTCTCTCTCTCTCTCTCTCTATTTCTATTTCTCTCTCTCTGTGTGTGTCCCTCTCGTCCTCTCTCTCTCTCTTTCTCTCTCTCTCTCTCTCTCTCTCTCTCTCTCTCTCTCTCTCTCTCTCCCCCCCTCCCTCATTCTCATCTCTGGCAACAGCTTCTGGGCTGTTGGCAGGAGCGTTCAGAATAAAAACAGCCCCACCAGACATAGGAAAGGGAAAAAGGCAAAGTGATCCATTGAACCAGAGTCATCGGCCCTTCTAATTACGTCGTCGAGTTGCAGAGTTGTTTTTCTTTTCTTTTCACAGTTTGGTTTTGTTCTTTTGCTTCAGCGCTAGCTGGTGATTAGCTGGAGGAGGATAAAAGCAGTGGAGCAGGAGAAGGCTGGTGCATTGTGGAGAGAGATGGCTAACAGAAAGGCTCTATTGCTCCTCACTGGACTGACTGTCCTAACCTTAATTCAACCCTCACTGCAAGGAGGTAGGTGTGTGTGTGTGTGTGTGTGTGCATGTAAGTGTGTGTGTGGTGACTTAGTGAACTCTGCCCTCACCTAGCCTTCTCTATGGCTCTATGAACAGGTGTATGTCTTTGGTTACAATGAGTACCGTTGAAACTTTCAGTTCACTTCTGTAACATACTGTATATGGAACTTATTTGCCCCATAGTTCCTTATAATTACTTATGTAGTAATTATGTAAAAAAAAGGTATATCTTATATGTAGACAAATTGATTACTTCAATTGTTTTACAAGCTCCACTGTATACCTCAAGTCTCTTTTCTTATTTGTGCAGTAGATGAATTGCAGTTTTACCCTGAAGGTTCTTACATTACAAACATTATTGTTAGTAATTCCCAAGGAAAGCTTAAAACTGCTTGAGTGATATTCTTCAAATGTTTGTTATAGCTTTTGTTATGGTGTTGGATTTACTCTCGGATAAGATGAAACATGATATTTACTTCCAGTAACTTAAAGGATTTGGTGATGTTTAGCCTGTCAACCCCTTTGCAAGTGTTTAGAGATAGACAGCTTTTCGTTTGCAGAAAGTTTGCAGAAAAGTTTGTTCAAAGACACATGTCTCCATTCTCCAACATGTAGCAGATGTAAACCGCTCAATTCTTTACATGTGCTAAGTTTTTTAGTTTTTTTACCTTATTTTCCATGTTTTAATCCTGTATAAATGACCAAACTGGCCATAACTTACAGTCTTTCACTATACGAAAGTATCAACCCAGTAAAGCAATACCCAATCCTCTCATTGACACCCATTGCATGCAGAAATATTTACTCCAGATGTCAGTGCAGATCTGAGTTATTTTACGATTACTATTTTGGCCAATACTAATGCAAATCTATAGATTGGGATTATAGATGAGGAGTGCTGGATCATATATCATCTGCACAGACGTCACTGACTACTTTAGCCACTTTGTTCTTCTTTTTCCACTGGTGTCTGCTTCTTTTAAATCAATTTCTGCTGCTTTGAAATAGATTGGCTGATGCTTAGGCTATGTTTGGTAAATGCCCAGGCTGATATGGCTTTAATTTATTGAATGTTCAATAGTTGTACTTTTTGTATATCAGCTCTGCCATGACAGACTGAAAGCAGCCTGGCTTGCATCTTTATTGAGTAGAGGAACAAATATACAGCCTTTCTCTAAAGAATTGTAAAGCATTTATATTGAGGATATGTCTTTTTACAAAGCTTGCTGATTTTGATTCTCAGGCCAAGCACCGTGATCTCATAAACTCTTTTAACTTCAGTTACAAGAAGCGTCTACAAAGCTATTGTTCCTCACCATTGGCGAGTAGAAGAGGTTGTCATCAAAGGGGGCTTGTTCACCATCCTCAATGTGAAATCAAACTGAACGGACAGGCTGGGTGTAGCGTGTTACACTACCCGCTTTGGTTTCAAAGAGCATAGCAGGTTGGTCTGATTCAAAGTGAAGAGGGGGGTCACTCCCGGCACGGGTATGGCTTAATGCAGAGATCTATACAGTGTGTCAGAGAACAAGGCCTCCAGCTGGATCCTCTTTGCTATCGGCTACATCATGCAGCGTTATACCAGACCATCCCCCAGGTGGACCGAGCGGCTGGGAGCCTTTACTTCACAGCTTTGGGTCAGGGGCTCATCCAGACTTTATAGGGCTGTTCCTCTCTGAACCCCTTTGAAGCCCCCCCAAGTATGTGGACATACGGGGTGATTGTTTTAGGGGAGCAGCTTATTTGTTTCACACAGAGAGTGAGAGGGTGAGAGAGAGGGTGTGAGAGAGAGAGAGAGAGAGAGAGAGAGAGAGAGAGAGAGAGAGAAAGGGAGAGAGAGAGAGAGAGAGAGAAAGGGAGGGAGAGAGAGAGAGAGAGAGAGAGAGAGAGATGAGAACAACACAGCAGAAAGAGAGAGACAGAGAGAGATAAGGAGAGAGGGAAGGAGAGAGAGAATAGAGACAGAGAAGAGAGAGAGAGTAATGTACATGTTCCTCTCTCTTTCCTTGGTGTTGAGTGTCCAGTACTCCCCCCCTCCTGCTTTGGTTTTCTGTTCTCTCTGTTCCTTGGCTGTGGGTCACTTGGTTGTTTAGTCCTCCTTTGGAAGCATTGCTGACGGCCTAGGGATGGGCTCCACCAGGAATGCCAGAAAATCCTCATGTATTTATTTTTCGGAGAATTAATTTATCCGGGGCTCATTATTGTACTGAGTCTGTTTTGCATTTGCGATATCTCCATTTCTCACAGAAACGTCTCAGAAACCCTCACAGGGAAACAACTCTTGTATTTACATTTGGGAGAAGATTTCTCTCCACATGAATTGTACATATGATATATTTATTTCAATAAATAATTTTTGATAATTTTTTAGTGGAAGTGTCAGAATACTTCTAGAAAATGTATGTCCAAATTCTGAAGACAATGATGCTGAATAGATATAATGTTTAACACACGTTTACATTTCTTAGACAGATTATTTACAAGTGCAACAAGTTTTCTGATTAGTCCCACGATTTCCCGTAAGGTATTGGACTTGGTTTCCATCTCATTCGCTCCTTCATGCCATTGGAATGAGGTCCTCTGTGAGGCACCTGTGACTTTTGAACCTAGATGAAAACTGCCTGTATTCCGTGAAGCTGTGAATAGTGTGGTGGATCTCCTAGGTAATATGTTTGAATAGTGTGAGTCTCCTAGGTAATACGTTTGCTCATCTAAAAGTTTTTTTTTTTCTCCTCCTACGTTGTTGAACTTACCCAACCAGTCTTCCAATTGCGTTGACCAAAACAAAGCACAAAGCTCAGTTCATCTTTCGAGACCAGCTCTGGCAGAATTTACGGCAAAGGAAAGGGAGCCAGTTAATATCAATATTGGCTCAGGAGCCAAACTTTCATCTCCAGCGACCATAAAATGCATCCATTTCAAACTTTTCTTAGGTGCTGAAACCAGCTCCATCTGTGTCTGTCTGTACACTGTTGAGAAACTCGCCTGTTAAGCACCGTCCAAGGAAGTGTCAATTATCTGATACCTGGCACTAATAGCAGGCCCATTAACACCCACTCTCTGGTTTGAGTGTTTCTGCACTGAAACCACTGCTTAGGTTTTTTGGGATGTTTGATTTACTGTTGGCTGCCGGTGAAAGACCCCTCTCAGAGGGTGTGAATGAGTTATGGAACTGCAGGGAAAACACACAGGAAGGAGTTTGATGTGTGATGCTGGTCATGTGACTGTATGGGATGATGTCATACCACACATGTCACCAGCTCCTCTTCTGTCTGTTTTCGTGGGACAGGGTTATAGATTTTTGGTGCATTACACAAACAAACAACATCTGTCAGACGGATAGCGTGAGTGGGATGTTATTCTGATCAAAATAAATCTTAACTGAGCGTTCACAAAGCTTGGAGCTACCACAAAGTCTGCTGAATAAAGCATCATTCCGCAAGACCCCCCCCAACCCTTTTTAACCCCATGTTCACCGCATTAACTGGTACTTTTTATTGTGAATAGTAGAGCATGCTGTGTTAAGCTGGCCTACACACACATTGTGCAGCGTCTTTCTAGCGTTAAGGCTGTTGAACAGTGGGACAGAGCAGCATAGAGCCAGCTGATGCCCTCTGCTGTTCATAAGCCTTCTGGCACTGCCCGCTCACGCCTCTGCTCGTTCTGTCATCAAATCAATGCAATCAGAGCATGTTCCTTCCTGCTTTACGGCCTTAGCATGGGCCAAGTCTGTATCAAATGTACCAGAATTCCATTTCACGCTTTCGCGTGTGTGTGTGCTATGTTTTGCACCAGACAGCCTCGCTGGCTTGGTTGGCAAACTTGTTTTTTACGACAGACACAGTTAATGTGACAAGCACAGGCCAGCAGAGAGACTGAAAAAGAAAAGAAAAGATCTGCTCTGCCGATTCTGGTCTCATAAGAATTAAGAAAAAGAGGGTAAATTGCGGCTTTTTTTATTTTGGGTTGCTTTGCTTTGACCAGGTTTAGCCTTGGGACTTCGCAGAGATCTAATCCAATAATTTTCCTCGTCGCTGACACCCCTCTGGCCGCAGTTGAAGGAGCCTGAGCTCACTGCAGATCGAATGGCACGCCAACGCAGGCGGGCAGCCCCGACTCCAGAGTTGGTAGATCACCAAGCCGATTAATTTGTCTTGATGCTGAGAGTGCTGCTCAAGGCTTTTCCAAAGAGGTGTGTAGCGTCCACTAAACCACCTCTCTGGAGTTGATTCCTTTTATTTTGAGTATGGAGAGGGCTGCCAGCCTCAGCTAACAGGATTAATGTGCTGCCTGCTCCTCACTGTCTCGTGGCTCGTTAGCAGTGTAATGTCATAGGGCATTTCCATTACCGCCTTTGGAAGGCTTCATAATAGGATCACAGCTTCCTAGCACGCTGGATTCCAATCATACAGTTTCCAGAACAAGCCTTCTTGGTCTTATTAGAATGTGGCTGTTTTGAGTATTATTATTATTTTTAACTACCTTACCCCAGATTAATTTATAGTCTAATTGAATATTTCATTTAGTGGACCTTGCTTTTTTTTTAACTGGAGAACATTCTGTAGAGTCATATTTGTGCTCCAGCACCACATTGGATAGACAGACTTGCAGGTTATTGGCATGTTGCATCCCTGGCCATCCTAGTGTGTTAACCCACTTAGTCTGCTGGGGTTGACACAACGATACATTACTGTGACACAACGATACATTACTGTGACACAACGATACATTGCTGTGACACAACGATATATTACTGTGACACAACAATACATTGCTGTGACACAATACATTGCTGAGACACAATACATTGTAGTGACACAATACATTACTGTGACACAACAAAACATTACTGTGACACAACAATACATTACTGTGACACAACAATACATTACTGTGTTCATTGTGGACAGTCTCTCCATATATGGTAGTTATGAAATTAAACATGTTCTCCTTGCTATTTCTCTCAGTTACTGTAGGTGTGCACACCCTTCAGCAGGAGTGTCAGGGATTCCTGCTCTAATCAGCGAAAACCTGGTTCTGAATAATTGCAGTCATGACTTCAACAACCAAACACGGGTTCTGAATACCTACAGTCATGATTTTAACAGCTAGATCCAAAGCAGACACTTGGATGGATGAGCTGCTTTTATGGGCTCATAGTGTTTCCAGAGGAGTGTTCTGGATATGTCTATGGTGTTCACACACGTCACTTTTTATTACACGTATCTGTGCAGTGCAACACAGCTGTTTAATAAGACCCACTACCTTCACAAATGCAGGTCTAATGTCTTTGGACAGTGGATTAGTCCTTAAACATGATTAATGTAGCAAGATTGTCACATGTTGAACGTTAAGACGTAATTTTGGCACTTGATCAGTGTTTATGCTTTTTTTTTTTTTTGCTTGAGACAGCCCAGCCCCAATCTTTACAACATCTCGGAACAAACAAAGTTAATCCACAGACTGGGCCGATTGGTAAATGTCATCCTAAGCGTTTCCCTGGAGATGTTTGGTCTGTGGGCCACCAGTGCCAAGTACTCCACAACGAGCCACATTAACCTTAGGTGATTCATTCCTACCACTCCGCCGAGCAGACCGCGCTGGTCTGGGAGCTGTTCAGGGGAACCATTGACAAGCTGCTTCAAACGTCTCACACACGAAGCCTTTTAGAAGTATTGTATAAGGAAACAAAGGAGAACTGCTACAAATTGGAGATTTTGGCCAGAAATGGGGGTTTTGGCCAGAATGTGGCCCTGTCAGGAAGGTGTTTGGGTCTGATGGTCTCTTGTCTGTTCAAAAGTCCTCCCTCGCTCCCATTTGTTTCCCCCTCCTCCCTCCTGCAGTCTAAGGGTTCCTGTACCAAAGAAAAAAAGTGATGGACCTTTTACGAGTGTGCCTGATATGATATCAGCTCTTTTAAAATGCCTCATGTGACGGCTCTGCCTATACCTGTCACTATGTTCTGTTTTCCTTTCCACCTTGTGACAATCTGAAGCAGTTTGTCAATGTTTTGTTTGCAACAATCATAAAGTTTTAGAAAGAGAAGGCATGTCTTATGTTAGACACTCACAGCGTGTTGTCTTTCCCTGTACCTCAAGTGTTTGAGTTTATACAACGGTTCATATCTAAGAGTAACATAAGAAGTTATTACTTTTTCAAATGACTATACCGCAATGTACAAATATGTAAAAAAAATACATATACACTATATAAAAATGTGTTAGGGCTAATCCTCCCGTCAGTGCCCTGATCGAGGCACTGAAATAGAACTGGAGTTGGTCAATTTCCCCCTACGGGGCCAGGTTAGTACTGCAGAAGAGAACAAGTTCTCAATTGGACTTACCTGGATAAACAAAAAAGAAAAAAATATTAATAGTCTTACAAAATATAAAAACAATAGAAAATCAGGTAGGTTGAACAAAGGAAAGCTAACAAAGAGCAAGCACTGGACAATGTGCTATTTAAATAGCACCACTAGACTGTACACTCAATGCAATGTGCTCTTATAAGATCATGGAAGGCAGTAATGTATTATCGTTGGTCTTATTTTTCATGTTCTCAAATTCATCTCCTCAAACGCATTGACTTCCATGGTAATTTTACCTGTACACTAGGGTTATTATTTCAGATAAATCGATCCAGACTACATTCTTTGAGCGTGATGCTTTGTCTCGTGTTCAGCTGCTTGGCTCATCTTTGCGTGGCCTTGGTCTGCGGGCTCTGTTATGTGATCAAATTAGCCTCGCTCTGGAGCCAGGCCAGTGTGCGCTGTGTTTATTCAGATTGCTTGTAATGATTTCATAATGGCTGATGGTTATCATTTGCCAGAGTTTACGTTTCAATCATGTTCTCTAGAATTCGAAACCTTCTGGTGGACCTAATTGCAGCTGTTACAACTGTCCCCCCCCCCCCCCTCCATTCCAGAGCGTTATATAGATACTAGATATCAGTCCCTGACGGGAAGGACTCCGCCAAGACACCACAGAGCTCCAGATCCAATGAAGAGGAAGTGGGAATCCAACTTCCCCCCCCTACCCCTTTATCCCCTTAGTTTTCCAGTGCCGTTTCTCTCTCTGTGTGTTTATTTGACGTTGCATACTTTTAACGCTCTGCAGCACAGATGTGTCAGTGAGGCTCTGGCTCCGGCCTGCATCCTGGGCCTGGCGCCGGCTCCTAGCAGGGCAGGTGGAGAGGAAGTCTCTAGATGATTCAGAGGGCCTTAGTAGGGGGTCAGGGGGCCACTGGTTTAGGTGGAGTGTTATTGTAGCTGTCTGTATGTCGCTGTTGTGGAAGGCTTAGAGGACTAATTAAGAAGGATTAATGAGGTGTCTTTGATGAAGGACAGGTGGAGAGCTATTGTGGGGGTCTGTAGGTCGCTATTATGGAAGGCTCAGGTTGCGAGAGCTATGTGACTCCGAGGAGGACAACATGATGAATGATTTAGGTGTGGAGGCCGAGGTAGGATTACAGATGTGGCTGTTGTGGAAGATTAATGTGCAGAGGGCTAGGTAGGATTTATAAGATGGCTATGATGAGGGATTTAGGTTTAGAGGGCCTGGTAGGAAGTGAGGTGGTCTCGATCAAACCCCAGTCATGCCAGGTCCTTTCTGTGTGGAGTTTGGAGGAGACGTACGGGGTGCGTTTTCACCCCACCATCAAAAGACATGTTAGGGTTAATACTGTAGTACTAATACCTTCAGTGCCCTACAAAGGCACTGGCAAAGAACTGGAGTTCTCCCCACGTGGCCAGGTTAGCACTGGAAAAGAGAACTGGTGCTCAATCGGACTTTCCTGGTTAAATAACGGTAAGAGTAAACATGTAGGTGGACAGGGCTAAAATGATGGAAGACACTGGTGGAAAGGCTTTGGTATGGAGTCAGGAAGGAAGATTAAGATGGAGTGTTCTTGTGGAGGTCTGAGGGTTGCTAGGTGGAAGATTTAGATGGAGTGTTCTTGTGGAGGTCTGAGGGTTGCTAGGTGGAAGATTTAGATGGAGGATCTTGTGGAGGTCTGAGGGTTGCTAGGTGGAAGTTTTAGATGGAGGGTTCTTGTGGAGGTCTGAGGGTTGCTTGGTGGAAGTTTTAGATGGAGTGTTCTTGGGGTAACAGGGAGTCAGGAGGTGGCGGCAGTGGAAGATTTCCTCACCTCACTCGTCACTTTCTCTCTTTCCTCCTCCTCCTCCTCCCGCTGCTGTCTCTGCAAAGCGCTCTTGGAAGTGTTCCGTGTGAAGGCTGACAAAGGAGTGGGCCGGCTGCCACACGTCTCATAGCTGGACGTGTAGAAATGCCAAGTGGTGGAATGTCTGCTCTCCACCGCCGTGCTCGGTGTGAGGGTGCTCTGTAACAGACCGGCCCTCTCACTGTCTCTCCTCAGGTCTTTAGGATGAACAACCATTGACCGACCACACTGCCTTTACCAGACGTTCAAAAAACAAAGAAATGTATGATGAAAGTAAAGGTATTTTACAGTGATGGATGGAGTGTTGAATGCATAAATTGGTAAGTGCCTTTTAGCAGAAGTCAGGTGTATGGAACACATTTGAGACCATTACATGGTGACTACCCCGTTTTTCAAACACGAGTTGTTTGTATTCATCTATTCAACAGGTCGAGTTCGACTTGCCAGTGCTTTTCCTCTAGAGATATTCAGTAATGGTATTTTAACATTTCTGTGTGTTTTCTGGACAATTTGCGGGCAAGTTGAAATCCAGAATTGGACTTTAGTCATGGATCATGAAAACGTACACTTCACAGTAAAGTCACGTACATCAAATGTTGGCAGCATGAACAGAGGACAGATTGGATATCCTTAGTGAATCCCTCAACTTGTAGCTTAGCCCGGCACACGACGGTTCACATAGCAGATAACGTGCAACAAACCAAAGTTTTGTGTGTCAATGTTTTGCTCCTCTGTATTTGCAAAGGTCTTTGGATTTTTAGAAAGGCGCTCTAAAATAAAAGTTATTATTATTATTATTTTTTTTTTATTTTTATTTTTTTATTATTATTATTATTCTTTCTCAAATAATGATAATATTTAAACAATGGTTTGGGCTCTTTGCTGCTGCCATATGAATGAGTACAACGGACATGGACATGTTTACAGTTCAGGCCTATTTCTCTTTTCTTATGGTTTTCTTTCTGTCGTTGAAAACAGCCACATCCACTTGGCTACACCTGCCAAGGCCTATTCTAGCAGTGGCTTGGCCCTGCAAGGCCAGGTGTAGTGAACCCTCACAGTGGACGCCAGTGGAAATGAATGGTCAATGGTTATAATGTTTTTCAGCCTTACAAATAGGGGATAGAGAATGAGGCAATTGGGCATTTCTATTTTTTTTGCATGTTTATGTTTGTATGGCTAAAGGAGTTATATGGAGGACCAACCATTGAATCATCCTGTAAAAGTGAGATGCTATGTAAGACTCACAGAGCAGGGAACTGAGAACGCTGTGTTGTTCACTACCAGCTTGTTGCAAAAGCGGGTTGGAAACCTCATGCGTAACTATTATACTATATTTAATCTCACAAAAATAAAGTTTATAGAGAGTGTCTGTCATTAGCGTCAGAGTTATTAGGGGGGAAAGTCCGTCATTGGCGTTGGTTAAATTAAGGCACGCCTTGGATACGGTAATATAATCTGGCGTTTACATGACTAATTTGTTTGCCACCCAGTCGTTAAAATACCTAATTTGTGCTATGACTGCCATTAGCCGAACAAGCTCATTGTAAAGACCTTCGTGTAGCATGTTTCTATTAACTTTATGTACTAGGTCGTTAGTCCTGGGTGTGTTTGGATTGGCTGCGTTGCCTCTATAGATATTTGACTCAGACAAATGTATTAAATAAACTTTGTTGCCAGCTAAAGAAATGTGATAAACATGTCATGCTACAGTAATTCTCATTACCATTTTAAAATGTGTAAACTTAGAATTCAGTAGACACACCTACATTTCTTCTTTTTATTATTTCTGTGTGGTGGAAAAAATGAGTGCATCAAATCTCACAACCTACATGCAAAATGATTGACTTGACATTTGTAGAATAAATAATATTGTAACTATGCCTTTATGCCAAGTGTTTCGGCACGCCCAGTTTTCTCACCAACAATGTATATTGGGCACACACACCATCATAGGACCGCATTGATTAGGATTTGAAAAGCCAACGAGACATCAGTCTCTGTCCAATCTGATGTAGGTTAGAATTTCTCATGTTGTACTGTGAGGAAGCCAATCCCCAGTGTTATCTGCCACTCGCTGGATTCCCACACATTCCCACCACTGCAGTGAGTCATAACCCAGTCACGTGCAGTCACGGACATAATACTGACATGAGCGGGATCATAAATCCATTCATTTACTGCACGGTAGAGGTCAGAGAGGGCAGCGAGGTCAAGCAACTAGTTTGATTGACTCTGGAAACCAAGTACCCCCTCCCTCTCCCTCTCCCTTTCCCGGTTCCTGGAGTGAGTACTGTATTGTGATGGGAGTCTGAGCAGAGGAAAACTGGAGCAGACGCTCCCTCCCGCTGCCCTCCCTCCCAACCCCAGGGAGAGGATATCCTGCCTTTGATTCTGGAAAGGGTAGCCTTGGAACACACAGACGCTGTAGGTTAAGGGTTCTGCCAATGGGCTGGCAGAGGGCGAAACACAAACACAAGCCAGGCGTATTCAAAATGTCTTTTCTATTTCCTAACAGCGTCTTCACCTTTTGCACCGAAACATGATTGGCCTGTAACCCTTGGAAGCAATACGTCGGGTTTCCTGGGGACTCAGTTCTACTCTGAACTGTTCTTACTGACCACATACAGTATATTCTCTGTGTGAAGGACTCAGTTCTACTCTGAACTGTTCTTACTGACCACATACAGTATATTCTCTGTGTGAAGGACTCAGTTCTACTCTGAACTGTTCTTACTGACCA
>JAVQIZ010059615.1:0-19688 GCA_036023535.2 Galaxias brevipinnis
CTCTCTCTCTCTCTCTCTCTCTCTCTCTCTCTCTCTCTCTCTCTCTCTCTCTTTTTTTTTCATATCACCTGCTGAAATTATTTTGTTTAAATATTTTTCAATGTTTCTGCCGCCAAACCTACATTCCACTTGACATTCGATAATACTCCCAGTAGATTACAGGTGAACAAGGTGATGTCACCTCTTTCTAAACTATATGGATGGTGCATTTCATGGCTAGTATATTGATATCCTGAAATACAACGCAAATTATCTTCATACAATAGTTTTAATCAGAGGTTGAACATGTATTGAAAAATACGCGTAGCGTTACTTTAGTAAAACTGACTCAAGTACAAGTAAAATTACATGTCCATAAAAATACTCTAGTTAAAGTAAAAAAGTAGCTTCAGTGCTCAACTAAAAATAAATTTGCGTTACAAAAATTTAATTCTCTCAAAATGAATTTCCCCCAAATGGACATGAAAAGTTCCAAAACACCCTCAGCTTAATTTTGAGGCCAGCAAAATTAGTTGCGATGAACTTTGACCTCAAATTAATTTGCTGAAGTCGCACACGTTCATAATCAACAACACAGGTTGTTTTACATTCAATCAGTTTGTCGTCTTGTAATATTTAAATTAACTAGGTGATAGCAGTCGGTGCCATTTTGTGTTTTCGAACGCAAGCTTCACACTATCCCTGAAAAGGCTGAACCAACATTCCGTTCACTTTACTCCCAATGGACTTGCGCTAACATTCTACAGCACGCTGAAGCCAACTCAAAGACATAGAAACGTTTAAAAGTACTCTGTACTCATTAAAAGTAGTGAAGTAGAATACATATTTCTAAATGTACAAAGTAAAAGTATAAAAATTTTTAAATGCTTAAACAATTGCAAATCTTCAAAAACACTCCTCAAGTACAGTAACAAGAGTATTTCTAATTTGTTACTTTACTCCCCTGGTTTCAATTGTAATAATAATAATAATACATGGGATTTACAAGCACCTCTCTAATAACTAACGGACACTGGACAAAGGCAACAAACTAGGGGTAAGCTAATGGTAGTTTGGTGGAATGCACCCTCACCTTGCATTATGCAGTATGCAGTTACCCTTTCCAGAGAGTTACTTCTTACATAATGCGACTCAATCCCGCTCCTGTCAATATCAAGTAGATAGACCCACAGTGATCCTCTGCATCGTTCTCCCCTCACGCTGTAAAGGCCAATCTCTATATTGATGTTTGGATGTTCCTGTCCTCACCAGGAGAACGTGTCTTGTAACTCCCAATTCCCTGTGTCCAATTTTAGTACGCCAGTCCCCATTCATCCCGCTGAGCGGAGGTGAGTGGCCTTCGAGGCTGAGTAGTAATGGCCAAAACCCAATCCCCTTTTCCCGCCACTAAATCCACTCGCTGGGCCAGGGGTGGGTGGATGAACTCCGTCGGCTTCTCTCCGATTTATGATTGTCTCGATAATTACCTTGCGCCTGCTTTGGGTAATCTGTTTTCAGGCCCGGTTGCTTTCCGTGACCTTTGGAGCCCGCGGGTGTCTGCCGAGCGCGTCCTTATTAGAACGTATGAAACACTCGGTTAGAGCTTATTATCTCCCAGCTCGACCGGCGGGCCTGCGGGGGTCAATAGGGTAAAGGGGGGGGGGGGGGTGCACAGCGGTGCTCGTCAAATCACACACTCGCAAACCTAACAACACACACACACACACACACACACACACACACACACACACACACACTCTTCAAAAAGTGAGGACGTCCACCCGCGGTGACTAAGTGCTGGTATGCCAGATCATGTCACCAAGATTCAATTACACAGACGTCCAATTGGTCAGTGCGGTGCTATTAATACCCCGCGCACCCCCCTCCCCGCGCACTCCCCGCGCCGTATCCCACTCGCCTTGGGTGCCGCCCGTAATTGACACGCAGGAAGGGATCTCAGAGTGGCATCTATGTCACCTTGCGCTGTCCGAATTTCACACTGTGTTAAACCTCCCCTTTCTTCTAAGTGGAGCCGAAGGGTCTTCCCTGTCCTTGCTCCCACCGCGGCCCGTCCCCGTGCTCACCCTTCTCAGGCCCCCCATCGAAGATCTGTGGATCCCCACAGGGCAGGCCGTCCTGGGGGGGAATCATAACAGGCCTTTTTCTGACTATTTCATTAAGGTAGGATGGGATGGGGGGGGAGTGGGGGGGGGGGGGGGGGCTGGGTTGCAGGGACCAGTCCTAGAGTAAAGGAGGGAGGGAAGATAGGCAGAACATCCCGTGACGTCCCCACCCCAGTCTCCACAGGCCTCAGGAGCAGCAGACCTAGGCTGAGACAGGGTCGCCAGTGATCAGAGGGAGCTCATGAAACACTTTTCCTAACATGGCGTTCTACTTTCCAAAGCATCGTAGCTGGGTGTATTGTGTGGCAGGCTTGTTTGGCGCTTGCCTTCAGTGCCGTTGCGGTCGCAATCAAGTCGGGAAAGCGACTGGAAGATATTGGTAACAATCATTCCAACCCTTGCTGTTTTTACAACGGCGCAGATTTATCTAGCTGAGCGGTCTCCAAGTCAGCCATGCTGCTAGCATATACCAGGCGTCAGATGCCTACCCAGAATTAGTAGACCGTTTCTTCCCCTTTTTCACACACGTAGCATCGCTTCCGAAGTGGTTTTGGGGGTGTTATTCTGGATGAATTGGTGTATTATCTTCCCAGCTCCCTGGCTCCGGTGTTACCTCCTCACCCCTGCTACATCCCACTATATATTCAGTAGGGACCTCTGATTCTACAGAGTGACGACTGGAGGGCTATATTTGGACCTGCTGCGTTGCTGTTGTAGCGTGCCTGGTGTGTGTGTGTGTGTGTGTGCGTGTGCGTGCGTATGTGTGTGTGAGAGATAGACAATGTGTGACGAAATGTGCACGTTTATGTTGCAATGGTGTGTGTGTGAGTGTGTGAGTGTGTGTGTGTGTGTGTGTGTATTGTGTGTGTAAGTGTGTGTTTGTGTTTCCAAATTTGTCAGTCTGTTCTTTGTGCTCGGGCCCCCATGGCGCTCAGAGAGTCTCGTGTGTGTACGCTATCGATCTTACCGAAGAATCAATGCAACACATCTATGTTTGATTTATCCCCCCTGTTCTCTGGGTTCACTGTGAGCTCTTTGATTGAGTTCTCTGGCCACTGACTTTCAAAGCAGGGAGTTGAGAGGCGATCGATCACTGTACAGGTAACCTGACCCAGTTTAGGGAAAACCTACTGGGGCTTTGCTTACAGCCATCTTGCACTTGTGCTTCTCTCTCTCTCTCGCTCGTTTGCTGGCTCTCTCTCTCTCTCTCTCTCTCTCTCTTCTCTCTCTGTGTTTGTATCTCTTTCTTCTCTCTCTGTGTTTGTATCTATCTTTCTCTGTCTGTCTCTCTCTCCCTCGCTCCCTCTCAGACTCGCTTTTTGTTACCCTCTCTCCCTTTTAAACACAATTATAATCATGTGCTTACTTTGTGGACATTATGTACACAAACAGCTATGCACGTGTATTTGCGCGCACTCAAGCGCAGCTTTTCCCTCTCTCCCTCCACCACAATTCTTTTCTCCCGTCCTCTCTCTCTCGCACACACACACCGCCCTACATCAAACTAAAACAGCCTGCTCTGCCATATCAAACAACACAAGTCTCCACTGAGGGGAAAATGTGTAGGGAAATCGCTTTTCCCAGATGGCCTTCAGTATTGCATGGGGATCAGGAATATTTCAATCACCTTACACGCACACACACATGAACACACACACACACACACACACACACACACGCACACACACACACTCTGCCCCCTTTAACCATGAGCACATGCATTGTGTGCTGAACCCCAATATGAAGAGAACTGACTACTGTAGGTTTTCTATGGGTTGGACAAAACTCTGTGTATACATTATGTATTGGATTGGAATGCATTTTTATTATTTGAAATGGCTTTGAATGAATTTGTAAACAGGGCACAGCTGCGAAATAGACTTTGTCTCAGTCTGTCAACCCTGCATAAATAGATAATAACACTACAAAAAAGTATAATAACCTGCTCCACACAAGGCATGACCTTAAAATATGTACATTTCCTTTATTATTCGAGTTGCTTGATTCTGTCGTATCAACGACAGGACAAGCAGCGGACGCTGAAGCAACTCCTCAGAAAGTAACAGCGTGACCACGTCAATGTGATGACCGATCCACTCATACATACTATAGTGTGCTGCAGTGCTGGGCTTTAATCAAGCCCAGGCTACAGTGAGCCTCTCTGCTCAGCTCGCCGGGCGGAAATCGAAGAGAGAGCCGGCCTGGGCTCCGGGGAGCTGTGCGGATCCTTTCGATACGTGGATGACTTTTTATTCTCGTTTGCTCTCGTAGTTTTCTCTCTCCGAGTGCACGGAAGTTAGGGAGAGGATGCTGCAATTATACGAGACCTTCCACGAGCTCTGCCCGGCGCTCGGTGCAGTCACTCTCCCTCAAGGGGATCTATTATTCATGCTAACACAATTGATAAGGCCTATCTTCAAAATAAAGCATGTGTGGGAAATGTGGTCATTATGTGTGTGTGTGTGTGTGTGTGTGTCCACCTCCCATCTCTTTGTATCTCTTCCTCTGCCTCTCTCTTTCGTTCTCTCTTCGTTTGCATTGAAAGGCAGCGCAGAGCGTACTGTTTTATTATTCTATTACTGTAGAATCGTTGGCTTTTTCAAAGCCCACCTTCATTTCATTAAGGACAGTCACTGTTCGGTGGTATCGCTGCTGTTGGTTTCAGGGACACTTCCTTCACATACTGTACAGCATGTGGTTACGGCAGCTGGGGAGAGCTGTTTTCTTCACAGACACAGTATTTAGAGACAGCATAACCTTGAAGAACGTACAAAGTAAATAATAACGATGAGAATACATGGGATTTAGAAGAGCCTTTCTAATAACTCAAGGTCACTGTTGAAAGGGAACAAACTGGGGGCAAGCAAAACACAAATAGATGGTTGAAGACGGAAGCATCATAAGAGGAAGATTCCATGAACATGTGTTTTTTTTTCTTTCGATGTAAACTGTTGAATGGGGAGGTGTCAACAACAAGAGAAGGTGAAGTAGGGCCAAACTACAAATTGCTGGCAAATTATGGGTCACCAAGCAGGAGGTGGTTTCCTTGGATGGTAAGTGTAGGACTAATTAAAAGGATTCATGTGACCAGGCAGTGGAGTGATTGTTGCCCTCCTTACTTTGATTTGGCTGGTGCTGAGCTGTGTTTTAACAGAAGCAAAGCCCTGTGTTTTGACTGAACCTCCTCCAGCCAGAACAACCGCTTAGTCTAGAGTAGGAGTCCCAACGAGAGTTAAACGAAACGGCCGTGTCTTTCCCAAACCAAAGTTCGGCTGGCGTTCGGTTCCTGGAATGACAATACGCCTGGATCTGCTCGGAGACTGTCGACGGGCTCTGATTAAACGCGGAGTGAAAGGGTGAGAGTCCAGGGACGTTAGAAGGCAGCCAGAAGCCACGGCCGCGTGCCATGAGTCTAAGCCAGGCGGGGAGGCTAAATTATCATCAGCGACATACTCTGACCTGTTCCCCTATTAAAAGATAATAGCTGTTTCTGATAAGGTTTCTTTGTTTTGGGGCTAATCGGCCCCCGTTACAAATGCATAGACCATAATTTACCCAGGGTAGTAATGTGTGTGTGTGTGTGTGTGTGTGTGTGTGTGTGTGTGCTTACAGTAATTGAATAGTGTTTACCGTCGGTCTCGGGGCGGTAAGCCCTGCGGAGCGGTTCATCAGGTGAAGGGAGAACAAAAGGCCAACTGTCGAGTGGCAACCTCCATTGTCTACCTCCGCGTTTTACACCAATCAGGAGACAAAAGGACAAGAAGAGTCCGTCCTGACCAATTGATCGGACCGAGGTCAACTCTCGTCGGCATGAGTTTTACACGTTGGCTCTGGAGCAGGAATGGCATTTGGTTTCTATGACAAGCCAGCGGAGGCCGATCGGAGAAGGGCAACCCTCAAGGAATCTCTTTTGTTCCTCGCCATTCTTTTCAATTGTCTGCCATTGCGTCCCCCTTTCTTGTCTACTGCTTATTATGCTGGTTTTGTGAAGATGAATACATGTGGCAGATGCTTTGTGAAATCCGTCTGTGACTAATATGCTGATGATGGGCGGAAAAAAAATATGAAAGGGCTGGCAATCATATCAAATTTTACAGAAATGATCTTTTAGCCACATGAAACAAAAACGTCAAAACCAGTATACAATTTCCCTTTAACGTCCTTTGTAGCATGCAAAGGGAGGGAACTCTAAAGTTATTTTTATCCAACCCTTTACAATAAAATGGCTTTCACTGTAGAAAAAACCTAAGTGCCGGAACTGCTAGCATCTGAGTGATACGTCAAGCAGTCCATTGTTATCTCCATGCCATAAATTGGCTGCAACCAATTTGAAGAGGTGAGCTCTCATCATCTGACAAAGAGTACCTTCATCCTACCTATCTTCATGCCCATTTGGCCATCCGACTTGTGCTTCTAAAACGTCCCTGGTTACTTCTTATGCCTTTGTTGTTCAACCTATCTCCCAGGCTTGGGATTTCCTTTTAGCTTGGGTACCCCTCACACTAACCCCTATCTCTCAGACAAGTGCAGTACATTTTACCCACGGTTTACATTTAGCTAGTGACCCGGTTCTCTGCATAGGCTAAAACATTTCTTGGTCTCTCCCTGGCTGTTTTACCCTGCTACGAGAACAGGTTGTAATTTTAAGATGGGTTGTATTTCTAAATCCAACGCTTTCTCGGCGGCCATCTGTTTCCAGTCGTTTGACATAGCCATGAACAATCATGAAGGGATAAAATTTTATGTCAAAAAAAAAGAAAAGAGACGCCATTCATTTTATATTTTTATATTGCTGCCGAGCATGACAGATCTCAGTGTGAATCACTGTGTTTTAGGTGTCAGCACTTTGAAAGAAGTCTACCTCGACATGGGGCTACCCTCGCCATTTCCCAGGGGCCTGAGTGTCTGAAAATAGCCACGGGGAAAAAAAACACGGACGAGGCAGACAGCCTGTAATTTCAGCCGCGCGCCAAAGCCGAGGTATAATGGGAAAGCAGTGGAAGCGGCGAAATGCCTGCATCTATAGAACACTATTGTCCGAGCACTCTAAACTCAAAATGACTGTGTTTAGACTGTCATTGTCGGAGAAGCTCCGCGGTGCCTGGCGGAATGCGGCGGCAGCAGAACCCGTGTCTCCTACCTGACGTCCGTGGCCTTCTCACCGGGGGCCCTCCTCTCCGGAGCGCCCGCGTCTGAGCAACAGGCAACGAGGCAACCCCAGACGCCGCCGAGCGGAGGCAGTGATTGAGGCGCCTCTGTTCCGCGCGAGGGGAAGAGGAATGAGACTTCAGTGCTCTTAGTCGGCGCTGCTCCCCCCGGTCTCTCCGCGCTCAATCCATTTATCATCTCAGGGAAAGGACTGAGGGGATGAGAGAGGATCTTGAATGAGGAGGACAGGCACCGTAGTGATAAAATTGCTTTTGCGCGTGTGTGTACGTGCGTGCATGTGTGTTGGTGTGCACTTGTTAATGTGCAAACCGCTGATTGTGTGATTGAATGTACGTCTGCGTTTCTCCTCTGCTCTCCCCGTAGATGGGGGGTCATTTGCGTGTGTGAGCGCAGGCCCGGGCTTTAGCGGTAATGCTAGCCATGTCCAGCCTCGCCAGGGCGATCAGACAGACGGGGGGGACGGGGACGGGGACGGGGACGGGGGAGGGAGATGGAGTCAAAGTAATGAAGTGAGGTGTGGAAGGAGGCAGAAACGTAGGGCACACCGGCAAAGGAGGGAAAGTTGCCTGTCGGCACTAAGGAGCCTGTTACCTCATCGTCCTCCCACTCCAACAACCCACCCATCCACCCACCCCCTCGCGTCTCCTGTTTGTCACCTGACAAATGACCTGGCCTGTGTTGAACTCCCTCGCTCTCCACCACCCCGGCCAGGGATGCAGCACAGCCCAAGGGAACGCTCCACCCCCCCACGCCCCTACCGTGGTGCCACAGTGGAGGGGCGTAACCGAAGCCTCTCCGTCACACAACTCGCCTCCACTCCCCGAGATGGCCGCCGGGAGGAGGGCTGAGGCAGCCGTGCAGGAGGAGCGCAGAGAGAGGGCGCACCGCTAGCTACATCACACCCCGGCGGATCTCCCCGGCTCGTCGGAGCGCGAGGCGGCGTCACCGATTGAAAATGCGGCCGCCGCATGTCGATGCTTCACAGATTCGAAACAGCGTTTGTGAGCGGCCGTTCTCCCGTGGACGTGGTTGTGTTGTCAGGACAGTCATGACCACTGTGGGCAGAACAGCCCGGGGCAGGCCACCTCTGACCTTCCCACTGCGCACAGAGGTCACCCAAGGTCACAATCAATAAGTCATTGCAGCGGGTGGGGAGAGAAAGGAAAATAGAGAAGTAGAGGGGGAGTGCGAGACCAATATATAAACGAAAGAAACGACAAAGGAAAGATAGGGCTGCGCGGGTGGGGGGAGGCCGAGACAGAGGGAGACAGAGAGAGAGAGAGAGAGAGAGACAGAGAGAGACAGAGGGAGAGAGAGAGAGAGAGGGAGAGAGAGAGAGAGAGAGAGAGACAAGCAGAGCAGAGAGCGAGACACAGTGTGAGAGTTGGCTGGTGAATCACTCAGTCTTAGTGGGCAGCGGTGATGTGCAAAGGCAGAGTAACTCGACACACGCTCCTTAACTGGATTAGGGATGCCACCCTCGGGGCAGCCGCAGACTTAGCGCTCTTATCTCAGACACACACATAAACAAAAACACTATTTTTATCAGTCGCCTCAGTGGGGGAACAGAGTTGGGACACAGTTGAGATGGCCAGGATAAGGGGCTGGAAAAGAGAGGAATAGGATATTGTGATGCCGAATGCAACGGGAAAGGATGTTGGCCGCGATGCACAACGGGAAAGGACTACCGCGCCGCTTTCCAGACGTGACCGAGTTGGTTGTTTTATGAGAAATCTGTTGTGAAACCTTTAAACAGATGTTGGTCTGTCCTGGGCTCCGGCAGTTGGCAGTGTTTCCACCGACGCGGTGGAGCCAAAATGTGTACTTCAAACGCAGTCTGTGCACGCCCGTTCATTATGCCGTTTGTTTGCCTGTTAGTGCATCGATACATACACCGTTGGTGTGTCTATGCGTGCATGTGTCCTACAAGTGTGTGTGTTCTATACATGCAAGTGTGTGTCTGTGTGTGTGTACTTGCAGACGGGGGCATTTTGGAGTGTGTCTTTTTATTAACGTGTGTTTTTGTTTGAGCGATGGTGTCCACTGCTTCTCGACCACTGTGTGTTTGTGTTGGGTGGCTGCAGGTCCAGACTGGCTGATTTCCATGTGAACTGTCTGGTGACTCAGCACACTGTGAGCAGCTGTCCCAACGAAGACAACTACCAGGCCTGCCTGGCCTCCTACGTTGGACTCATCGGTGAGTACAGGCAGTGGTGTGTGTGTGTGCGCGCGTGTGTGTGTGTGCGTGTGGTACATAAGGTCTAAGGCCATTATAACGATCCAAACTCTGCTGATTATATCTCCTTAAATGTGGATCTCTTCCTACACTTCATCTTCTAGATGACAGGTAAAGACAAACAGGGCAGACTGTGAGTGTGCGATGTGTGTGCGTGCGTGTGTGTGCGTGCGTGTGTGTGCGTCGAGAGAGGGAGGGAACAGTGACTGCGTGCACACCCTGGTCTGCTATCTCTTCAGCACATTGGACACCAGTGCCGGTGAAAGTGACGAGCGGGGCACGGAGGCTTTACTTAATTAAAACATTTAATGACCATCTGTTTGCGCATGGTAAACGCTCTTCAAATAGTGCACGGGAAAATTGGCTCAGCAAATCATCATCCCCCCCCCCATCTCTCTCTCTCTCCACACTAGTGGACGTTTGATAAGAGCGCTTCGTAGCGCTCTGCATACCGAGAAGGTGCACATCGGGAACTCTTAAAGGCTGGTTTCCGTTTGACTCTGTGTTCCAAGTAGTAGCGTTCCCACACAGCCCCCACCCTGCACCCCACCACCCCCCACCCCCTTTTTTTCTCCCTCATACATTTTGGAGCGCGATACAAAATCCCATTTCGCTTGTCACAACGCTTTGAAGTGCTTGCTAGAAATGCCTTGGTCAGTGCGGCTCCTCTGACGGGACGCATTCCGCACATCTAAAGCCCACCCTGTCCACCTGAACAGAGCCTCTTAGAGCCTAACCTGAGTTCTCTGCCTCCCATTTGCTGCACTCACCATCCATATACCGTGCCCATGACTAACATCCCTCCATAACGCCGGCTCCAAATGTACTCTTTCAAAGTGAGCGAGAGTCCATTACTGTGCATTAGGGACGTGTATGTGTTGACCTCATGTGTGCTGTGTTCTCCCCCTCCTACAGGGACCGACATGACCCCAAATTACGTGGACGGCAGCTACAGCAACTGGACCGTCTCCCCGTGGTGCACCTGCAAAGGGAGCGGCAACCAGGAAACCGAGTGCCACGACTTCCTGTCGGACTTCACCGACAACACCTGCCTGAGTGAGTGGCGGCAGGGCTCCGGCGCCGAGCGTACACGCGGGTATCACCGACGCGGGGTCCAGGGGTCGTTGAATATTGATGGCCACCTCAGCCGCGCTCGCTGCTGTGGCCGGGGGAACGAGGGAGTGCCGGAGTCTAATGCATCTTTAATGTCTCAGAGTCAGAGTGTGTGTTTTGTATCCTGGAGGGAGCCTAATGAGATAAACCGTGTGATGTTGTGGTTCCACTGGATGGCGGATCAAGTTGTTGGGGGGGGGTGAACCTTGGTCGTAGTGCCACGTCGACGCTCTTTCCTCCTCAGAGGATTCGCGAGTGCATGCCGAAGGAGAAAACGTTAATGAAGGAATAAATGAAAGAGTGAGCGAGGGAGTGAGTGAGTGGACACACAAGCAGCCTAATGAATAAAGGGTCGTTTGAACGAAGCCTCAGTTCATACCAAATTGTTGATTTTTCAGGGACTCGTGCCATTTTAATGTGACTTTCAATGGCCTCTAATTATGTTCAAATTGGATCCAAGGACATTTTATTTATATCAGCCTTTTTCTTTGGAACCCATCACATTTGAATTCGCAAGCCGCCACTTGCATGCCTCTGCCACGTTCCGTTTATCACAGCGGCCTTTATCCTTCAGCGAGAGGGAAATGGCACGCGCAGAAAGGAATTTCATACCTGGGAAAGAGAGCAGAGCCAAAAGGCACACCGTCCCAGGTGATGGAATAGTTACCGCAGAAGCTCCTCCACCGTTTCACTTAGTAGTCATATCTGTTTCCGTCGCCGTCGCCATGAGGCGTGCAGTGTCACCGGCACTGCAAGACACCGACGCCTCTAACATGTTCCATTGTGTGGGTAATGCTTTCAGACCGTCTCAATAGATTGCCGGGTGCTGTTTTCGCTGAGTCGGCGAGATGAGGGATGAGGCCCGGGAGCTGAGGAGGCGTCTTGGAAGAGGAAGAACACAAAATGCAGCATCTCCTCTTTGCAGTTCGGGGGGTGGGGGGGTGGAAGAGGGGGGATAAACGGCCAAAGATGGAGCTTTACAAGAACGGGGGAGGATGTACGACAAAAGCTTCTACACGAACACTGATACGTTCCTTACACATCAGGCAAATCAGATTTCCCAGCCCTGGCTCACTTGGACTCCCCCTCGTTCTCCCCTGCAGGTGACAGCGATAGGAGGCTGCCCCAGGGGTTTAAGAAAAGAAACCTCTCTGGCATCATTAAAGAATGGAATGGCTGTCGGCAATGAGCTTAATCACTCGGCGGAACATTCTGGTGCCGGTAAAGCATCCGTCGGCTCAGGAGGCCCCCCAGCCAACTCTGCTGATTTATTAGCCAGCATACCTCTTGGGGTGGTAGGGGGGTGGGTGGTTGGTATAAGCTAGACCATACCCAGACCAAACAGATGCATAAAAAAAACCATCTCTCGGCGGAGCTACGCTTCTTTCTGGCCGACGTGAACGTTTTCAGTGTGGCATGTTATGGACTGTGCACACTGGGCATTGTTAGACCAGAACAGTGTGACCAGTCCTTGACTGCTAAAATAGAACCGGCAGTTATCACGGTGTGGGGTAGGCGGTATGCGTGTGTGTGTGTGTGTGTGTGTGTGTGTGTGTGTGTGTGTGTGTGTTTGTGTGGGTTTCGAAGGACGAACTTCTGTGCGAGTGCTTGCGGTCCGCGTCCCTCACATCTTGTCCTTTGTGGAAGGCGAAAATGCCAGCTCTCCATTGTTTGAGCCGCTTCTGAATCTGATCAGTCACATAAATCTATTCAAAGGCGTCCCTGCGCACTGACCTTATAATGGAGGTGGTAGCCAAGCAATTACACGGTTTGCCTTCTTTCTGCCTGGACAGAAAGAAACAAGCGTTGTTTCTTAAATGGACGAGCAGAGTGAAAAGGTACTGTGGTACCCTGTTTGCTTCCAACTATCAGTAAAGCTGACCAAGGATGGGTTTGTCACACACACGCAGACACGCACAAACTAAATCACAGGCCAATACACAAGCGCACACACACCCACACGCGCACTCACACACACACACACACACACACACACACACACACACACACACACACACACACACATCCCCTTCTGAAGTATTCTGCTTTGTTGCTCCCTCTATGAGCTCATTTATTTGCTTTTAAAAGATTCCATCTCCCAGTGTGTGTCTGCTGGATACTTACTGGCAAACAAATAGTGGCTCATCAACTTGAGTGCAGACATTAGGCCTCAATTTGTTTGCCTTGTTGTTGTCAATTGACCAAAAATGGGTCTTGTGATTTAAAAGGTTTTTTGCGAGGCGGCCTTTAGATTCAAGGACATTGAATAAAGATGCCTTTGTCTGGAAAACTCTCTTGATCCTTAAAGCCTTCAGATGAGAGAGATATTATCATCATTACAATGATTTGTTTATTTGTCAAAATACTGCTATAAAATGTTCCGGTGGGATCTGGTCTAACGGCCAAGAAACCTGTTGTGAACAGAACAAAAACTCTGATCGCCCCCCAGTTAGGGAGTTCCCAGGGGAAAGTATATATTGTTCCCTGTCCTGGTGCCGAGTGAAGCTAGAGAAACAGCTTCTTCCCCCAGGCCATGGCGGCCACAGATTGGGCAGCGGCCCAAGACGTTGTCTTAGAGCTGTCTGTCTGGGCTCTCCGGTCGCACGGCCACCGGTCCGGCCATTTAATGACTCGGTATGTTCTTCCCCTGCAGGAAATGCCATTCAGGCCTTTGGTTATGGAATGGACAGCGGTGGCCACAAAGAGGAGCCTGTGACGGTGGCGGCGGCGCCGCCCTCAGAGAAGCCGGGCCCGGCAGCGTCCCACGGCCCCAACGACATACCGCAGAACCCCGAGGACGATGGACCCATAATGGTAAGGAGCCCACTGGACAGCTATGGTGAGATCATCTAGAGGGACCCCCTAATGGCATGGACATCCTTTACTGTGACACACAGGAGCAGACGGTTAGCAGAAAGTTAGGCGTGACAAGAGATCACGAGTTTTACATGTATGCGGCATCAGAACGCAACATTAGATTTATTTGCATTTTAAGCGATCTGAAATGTAAAATGGAATCAAGTCAACTAATGAATGTAATGTAATTCTGAACACGGTCTCCAGCTAATGACTTCGGACCCATAGTGTCACAAAGCCCTTTTTGGTGAATTTTTTTTTGGGCAAAGTGCAACTCCAAATATGTACTATGGATATTTTGATTCCGATCACATTCTCTCTTGTCATGCTTGTTGAAAGCGTCTAGGAGCTAATTGGAGGCAGCTCTCGAGGTGAAGTAGATAAGCTCCGCTACGCCCCAACCAAGATGATGACACGGGCTGGAAATATTTTAGTCCACATTATTCAATAGGAACCCGAAATAAGAACGGGGGGGGGGGGCAGGAAACGAGACATTGAAACTGGCCCTGGGCCTGATTCAGTCAAGCCTGCTAAACTGCCAACTGCTTTCTGGTGCGTGTTGGATAGATCAATCTTTCTGTTAGTTTATCTGCTAGCTGTTGAGCTTGATTTGTTTCCACACTGATATACTGTTACTATGTTCTGAAGAAAGGCATTAATATGTTTGGCTTTTTGCACAAGACTAATGGTGCTTCTGACGTTTCTAGGAGAGACAGTTAATAGGTGACACAGAGTCTGTCGGTTTCTGGAAGAGCTGTTGTCACCAGGTTTTAATGAAAATTACAGGAATACACACAACGTTTTCCAAGACGCCTCCAATGAGTGCAAAACTTAGACAGGAAAGGCTGTTTGCATCATTTCCAGGAAGAGACTCGCATTAACATGTCATATTCTAAGTAATTCCCGCTCTTTCTAACCCATTAAACGGTCATCTCCAATGGCGTTTGCATTGTTCTCCACGCGAGGCGTGATTGTGTCGGAGACAGCAAATTAATACCTTAAAAATGGTGCGCGAGCAAGAATTAATGAACAAGCCTCAGTGATAACAATAACAGTAGGAGGGTAGAGAGGGAGGACGAGGAGGTGGGGAGGGAACGGCACGGTGGAATTGCTTTCTCCAAAGGTTCTGTGTGTATGTCAGTATTGATGCACCGCTCAGTGCCTGCCTTGCTGCAGCGCAATGCTTAATTTATTGTAAAAATGGTAAATAGGAAACAATGAGACGTGTGATTACTCAAGCAGGAAGTTTATAATTAGAGAGGGAGCCAGTGGGGACATTTTGGGCGGCCCCGCGCTCGCCGGCAACTATAGCTCGGCAATTAAAACTTGTCAAACTTTCATGGTAGATAAATTGGAGGAGGGCTGTTGATATGAGTCCTCTTGGCTGAAGACGAGGCATGCAAATCTCATGACAGCCACGGAAGACCACACAATAACATTATCACACACACACACACGCCCGCACCCACACAAGCACACACTCTGGTGGTTAGCAACGCTATGCACCAGAGGTCGTTATCAGGTTCATTGGTGGTGTATTATTCTGCATAGCTGCTGATGGCTCGATGGATTGATCCTTCCCCTGGCACTTGAAGAATCTGGAGTGGCTTCACACTAATGATGCCCATGGTGGCTCAGAGTGGGATTTGCTAGCTTTACTCAAGCTTACTGGAGTTTGCTTAGAGATCGCTACCTTTGCCTTTATGTCCACTGGACATCCCCTCAATGTGACAAAAAAAAGGCACAGATCTTTATAAAAGCCAAAGACGAAGGGAATCACCCTCCTCTCCGTCTGTGACTTTGTGTGCATAATTTGAGTTTATTTGAGATTTCAAAAACAATCAATGACTGGTTGCAGTCTGCATAGTTTGACTAAGGAAATAACTGGCTCACTATGATCTCTTTGTAGTTCCATCAGTGTGGGTCCTGCAGATAAGTGGGTTTGTGTATTTTCCAGTGCTACCCAAGCCTCAGTTGAATATAATGGCCTTAGGAGATTTTTTTTAACAAAACATAGCAAAACACAGCTTCAGTTATATGTAGTTATGTGTAGTTATTTTTCTTGAGGTACGCACACTACAAAATCTAAGTAGACTGCTGATTATGAAAATGACCCCGCTCTTCAAAAGTTGATATGTGCCTGAGTACCCTGACCTGGCAGGGCCATGTGTTGATTTTCAGCCCAATTGAATGTACAGTAATTGATTGCGGACAAACCGAAGCGAACGCAGGGTTGCTCAAAAACTAGCCCTGGGAGAAGAGTATCAGCCATGCTCTACCATTGGAAAGAAGCTTAATCAATACTAAGTGCAGTAGTACTCATATGTTCACATTCAACCTATGTGACTTTTCCCCCTATCCTTAACCACTTTAGGCAATGTGTGTGCATGCGTATGTGTGTGCGTGTGTGTGTGGGTATGTATGTTTTATGTATGTGTATTAGTGTGGCTGCAACCTCCCCCTCCCATTCTCTGTGTCAGTCAGTGGACTGTGTGTGAGTGCATGTGTATGTGTGTGTGTGCGTGTGCGTGTGTTGGGTTGTTGTTGTGTTTGGGCAGATAGAGGCTGTGGACAGAGATCTGGACTCATGTCAACAGTCTGCTGCCACACATCACTGCACCTGCTAATTAATTGGCTTTTAGTTGCGGATGTGTTTGCTGCATTGTCAAGCAACCGATTGCTTTTTTGGCAACTGTCAGTTAACCATTTCTCTCTGCAGTCACGCTGTGCACGTCGGCAAAGCACGACGACTCCTGCATGTTCTCTTGCTACTAAATTCTGTTTGAAAATATGTCTGCCCGTTTATACGCTCCTTGACCATTTTTCCAAGTTCCATAATTAATTCCCCACTCGAGGGAATGATTGTCCTGGAGCCGCTTGTGTCTACCGATGAGATGCTAGCAGATAAAATGTGACTGAACGTATTATTCGCAGTGTCTGGGAAATGGACCAAAGGGCAATATCTCTTAACGGTTACATATGGTGAGACGAGGTGAGGGGATGGAGGCCACAATGGTTCGTGATGTTCCTATCTGTTTATGTGCAGTTATACTGCTGCGTGTGCGGTAATGTGGCGCCCCAGCGAATCGACTGCGGTCGCACGGTGGCAAATGGTTTCGCTAGGTGTTGAAAATTGAAAAGCAAACAAATTTATGGAAAAGCAAATAATAAGGCCACCACCGTTTTCAGCATTCCAGCGGTGTGGCTCTCTAGAGGTGTTGACTGTAATATCTGGAGCAGAGTGTTCTCACCACTGTTAGTCTTAATGGGCAGCAGACTGCAGGGCACTGCATACGTTTTCCCCGCAGCAGGCTTTGAGACCAGGGTTAAAAATCACTGTGAGGGAATGCAGTATCAGTGCACAGGTTTCCCTCCAACTATACAACAGGGCACCCAAAAATCATCGTTGTTGACCACTGACCACGTTTACTACAATTTTTTTTTTAAGGTTTCATCAGAGACAAGCTGTACATTTAGTTCTTTTCCCCTCACGGTAAAATGCTAAAATGTGTGGTTTTTTTCAAATTATAATCTGTTCTAGCTGGAAATACACAAGGCGTCCGAGGAAAAAAGACGGTCTTTGAAGGAAGCTTTTTCGCCCCTGCCAAACTGAAGCAAAGACTACATCCAGACAGCCTTAACTTGGACCATGTTTCACATATCAAACAATTTTATGCATCAAACATTTTCCGTGGTCTTGAAGCTGCGGTGGCTACGTGTTGTTCTTGTGTCTGTCTGTTTGATTCCGCTAAATGCCAGTGGAGGAGTGCGTGAGTCACAGCTAACCTTTTACATGTCTGTCTCCGTCTCCACAGAATGTGGTGACGCCCATCGTTAGGAGTGTAGGCTCTACGGCACCCGAGGAAAACCCTGATGACGGGGCTGCCTGCCTGGCTGCCAGCGTCTGGGCCGTTGTGCCCGGCCTGGCCGTAGTCCTGGCCCTGGCCCACCACGCCCTATAGACACTGCCTGGGGGAAGAGAGGGGGACCTTCACCCTGCTGACCGCTCAACCAGAGCTGGGCCTAAGTCCTGGTCAGACCATTAGGAAGAAGGGAAGGGAGTTAATTAATCCATTTGGACATCTCAAACTGAAATTCTTGTTTACTTTTGGTGTATCATTTTTTGGGCTGTGGAGGACCATAGGGATGTGGGGTGTGGCTCTATAAAAGACTCCTGCTTGAGAGGAGCCCCGGAGGCCGGTTGCTGTGACTTTGTCTCCTCCCCTGCAGCAGCGACGGAGAGAGACGTGGGAGAGAGCCCAACGCATCACGTCAAAGACTTCTGCAATGTTTCCATGACGAGGGAAGGAAAGAGAGAGAGAGGGGTGCGGGGGGGGGGGGGGGGGGAGTTGGCACAAAAGGAGATAGAAGAGTCTGTCTAAAAAGAGAGATTGGAGAGCAAGGGGTAGAGATGCATATCTTCTGTCAGTTCACTTTTTCGTCTTGAAAGAGTGCTGGACTTGCTGCTCTCCAGGAGACAGACCACTGAAGAACATTAGAGTTTTGTCAGATCAAGAAGGATTCCTGTCCGTCTCTTCAGCAGTGTCACATCTAAACTCTAATTAATGTAATAAGTGTTTATACAGTAACCGTGACCATACTCTGCAGTGCAGTGCAGCTCTATAATTTGACGCGCTACGACAATTTGTTTCTCCAGCTTTCAAAAATGTTGGCTGGTTCTAATTGGAATTGAGTTGCGATGTGTGGGTGTGGGCTTCTTTGACCTGCACATGTGAATAATTCTTGGTGTATATATTTAAACTGATTTCTTTTATGGATCCAACGTTATCTACCTTAGTGATCAGTGCAAGTTTTAAGTCGGTATTATGTCTGAAACACAAATTATGTCAGTGAGTACTGTTGGAAAGCCTTCATTATCTGTGTTTATATTTGTCAATACTGGTTTGATCATATTTAAAGAATGTACTATACAGGGAGGGGGGATTAAAAGAGCTTCATTTGCTTGGAAAGAAATCGCCTGTGTGTATCATAGTGTGTGCTTTGTATACGGTGCAAATACATGTGGCCTTACCAACTGGTTAACCTTGTACATAGCAAAGTGTGGTGTCCTCATTTCTCTATTTTTCCTTTTGTTGTCCTGACATGTCATTTTACCATCAAAGTTTTTCAAAATGTCAGGCAATCATGCTACTTCAAACATGTCCCATTGAAACACACACACGTTAATCAATTCTGAAAGTGTGCTATTACGTCGAGACAAATGATCCTTTTTGGCTTAAGAAGCTGATTTCTGGTGTTCTTCTGCGGGGCATATAGGAATGGAACAAAACTACATCACTATTTCCCTTGTGTTTCTGTCAACAGAGGGTCAGGTCTGTTACTGCAGTGTACCTAGCCACATACAGTATATATCCATGTCTGTATTCCAGGCCCCTCTGGTGATGCTGTCCGTGGTGAGCTCCACCACAGCCGTTTACCGCAAAACACACTCACCGCCTACAGCTTCTGTACACTCTGCCGGGCTGTCGACGTTCACCCAATTAATCAGACTTTTGATTCGTCAGTTTGTTGTCGAGTTTTCGAATGACATCATGCCGCAGAGTGAATAATTATGGGCTGGCTGTGGACTCTACGAAAGGCCATCGAACTGGCCAAATAAATTAAGACTTTTGACATGGTGTGAATGTAAATAAACTGGCAAAAAACTGACCACATGCTTCAGGATGAAGCTGAGAGGCAAGAGAAGGGATCAGCATTTTTTCTAGGGCTAAGGTAATTTATGCAGGAAAAAAAAGAACTATTTAGAAATGCAGCCAGAATATGATATGGCCCACATGGCCAGTGTTTAAGCACAGCAGGGTAACCTTAAAAAGAAGTGGAATGAAGTAGGTCTTGAGGGAAAAGTAAACTGTGTCGGTAGAGCTTTAAGGGAAGGGCTTCAGAGTACACAAAGCCTAGGATGTTACGGTTATTTCTGTGTGCGAGCATACAAGTCATTGAAACGGGGACCGAAGGGTAGTCAAGTGTTTATGTGCAAAGAATCTCAAAGCAGAAATGTGCTGGAGGTGCTTTTTTTCTCTTTTAAAGAGTACTGCTGGAGTCCAGTTTGTTTCCTTTATTTAATATATAAAAACAAAAGGATGGGGGGGGGGGGGGGGGGGTGGGGGGCGGGGGGATTTTTGGGCACACGAAAAACAAAGCCGCAGGTTTGTTTGGGTTTGAAACTTTTTTAATTTGCCCATGGGGATATT
>JAVQIZ010059616.1:0-16315 GCA_036023535.2 Galaxias brevipinnis
ACACACACACATCATGACAGATATGTGTGACCCCAAACACACATGCACACACGCATGCATACACACTCACACACACACACACACACACACATCAGGACAGATATGTGTGACCCCAAACACACACGCACACACGTATGCACACACACTCACACATACACACTCACACACACACATACACACTCACACACACACACACACACACGTATGCACACACACTCACACACACACACACACACACACACACACACACACACACACACATTAGGTATACAACTATAATAAAGTACCCCTCTTTCTGTCTGTTAGTTTGGTTAGTAGTCAGTGGTGTATGACTGACTGTCTGTCTGTGTGCCCACAGAGCCACTACTCCATAAAGAAGGCCGGAGCAGCCCTGGGCTTTGGCTCAGAGAACGTGATCCTGCTGAGCACAGACGAGAGGTGAGGTCCAGCATGGGGGCTCCTCATCCAGGACCGGAGGGGGCCCCATGCACCGAGGGGCCCTCCATTCGGTGTCACACATATCTGTCCTGTTGCTTATTATGGTGGTTTAACAATCGTTGATGAGTCCTTGTGCCCTTCGCTATCTCTCCTGTATCTGTCTGACCCCCCCCTCCTCTGCCTCTTTCCCTCTCAGGGGCCAAGTGATTCCAGCCGATCTGGAGGCCAAGATCCTGGATGCCAAGCAGAAGGTAGGCCCTCTATTCCGGTTTACCTCGTTTCTATCTCTCTCTCGTCCCCTCATCCCTCCCTCCCGTTCCAACCCCTGTCCTCCGTCCCTCCATGCTTCAGGGCTACGTGCCGCTGTTTGTCAACGCCACCGCTGGCTCCACCGTCTACGGCGCGTTCGACCCCATCCACGAGATCGCCGACATCTGTGAGAAATACAAGCTGTGGCTCCACGTCGACGTGAGTGACAATCCCACGTGTGTGTGTGTGTGTGTGTGTGTGTGTGTGTGTGTGTGGTGGGACAGGACCCTGGGGATGAGCGGTGTGTGGACGTGGAGTGTTGTATTGATGGAGGAGGTGTGTCTGTTTCTCTAGGGGGCTTGGGGAGGTGGTCTGCTGATGTCCAGGAAGCATCGCCACAAGCTCAGCGGGGTCGAGAGGTACACACACACGCACGCACACGCGCACAGACAAACATTCAAGTTATACACATACATATACATATACAAGGAGTACTCATCCATTTGTATGGATCCAGAGTCCTCTGTCTGAAGTAAGTTCCTCCTCTTGCTCTGCAGGGCCAACTCTGTCACTTGGAACCCTCACAAGATGATGGGCGTGCCTCTGCAGTGTTCTGCTATCCTGGTCAGAGAGAAGGTACTGATACACACACACCCATACACCCCCCCACACACACACACATATACACACACACCGACTCACAGTCTCTCTCTCTCCTCACACACGCACAGACAGAAAATGACACACATTCCCCTCCTCTTTTCAGCGTCTGCTTCAGTGTGTTGTGTGTGTTTGTGTTACAGGGTATCCTGGCCGGCTGTAACTCCATGTGTGCAGGCTACCTGTTCCAGCCGGACAAGCAGTACGATACCACCTACGACACGGGCGACAAAGCCATTCAGTGTGGCCGACACGTCGACATCTTTAAGTTCTGGCTTATGTGGAAGGCCAAGGTGACACTGACACACACACACAAACACACACACACACACACAAACCCACTCACACACATACAAATATACCATACCATGTACCATATACCAAAGATGAGAGGAATACATGTTATTATTATCCTTCATGGACAACGTGCTATGCTTTTGGGGGCTCTGCAGGGCACCATAGGATTTGAGCAGCACATTGACAGGTGCTTGGGGCTGTCTGAGTATCTCTACAATAAGATAAAGGACCGAGAGGGATACGAAATGGTGTTCCAGGGAGAGGTGAGCATCATCCCGTTTACTGCCTGCCTTTCTTTCATTCTTTCTTTCATTCTTTCTTTCTTTCGTCCTTTCTTACCTTCTTTCTTTCTTTCTCTCTTTCTTTCTTTCTTTCTCTCTTTCTTTCATTCTTTCATTCTTTCATTCTTTCTTTCTTTCTTTCTTTCTTTCTTTCTTTCTTTCGTTCTTTCGCAGTATATGTCAGTATGTAACAGTACATCTACGTGGTAATGTGTTAACGGGCTGTGCTGTGTCCCCTCAGCCCCAGCACACCAACGTGTGTTTCTGGTACATCCCCCCCAGCCTGAGGGCCATGCCCCCCAGCGAGGAGAGACGGGAGAGACTCCATAGAGTAAGTCGGCAGGCACAGCGCAGGCCTAGCACCGCTTTGACCCTTTATATTATGTTCCATATGACGTCGTTGACCATGTCGAAGAACTTGTAGAATGCCAGCTTGTTTCTCTTAGCCTTATGAAACCAGTTGGTCAGTGTTGAACCCTGGGTTACAATGTGATCTGAACGTTTAACGCCCATGTCCCCTCCACCTTCAGGTGGCCCCGAAGATCAAGGCCATGATGATGGAGTCCGGCACCACCATGGTGGGCTACCAGCCCCAGGGTCAGAAGGTCAACTTCTTCCGCATGGTCATCTCCAACCCGGCGGCCACCATGTCCGACATCGACTTCCTGATCGACGAGATCGAGAGGCTGGGTCACGACCTGTAGGCCCACCGCCCAAATCCTCACGCTGGCTCATCAACGGCCCCCAATGGTTCCCTCTGCAAGCAGGAAGGGTCCACCCTAGCCTGACGTCCTGGGACCGCCCCCCGGGCCTGTGTGTCACTAACATGTCACTAGATGTGCGTCTGTGTGTGTTGTAGCGTCCTGTGTCTTGCCGGTCTGTCCTCTAGTCTTTTAACAGTAGTCTGTGAACATTGTGATAAGGGACACACCTTGCAGGGAGGAGTGTGTATGCGTGTGTTTTGTGTACTAATACTCCGACAGACCAACGGAAAACACAAGGGATGAAAGGATGTCCTATCATGCAGTGTTCCTACTACACAGTATTTACTGATTGAATCGTGTCATTCATGGATTAACGTTATTGGTGCTCAGTGTAGTGTAAAGATGTAGATCGACAGCTCCGACATTTTCAACGAAACTCATGCCATGACTCCTAGCGTGTGCTACAAAGAGGGTGAAGAGGTCAGTGTGTATGTGTGTGTGTGTGTGTGTGTGTGTGTGTGTGTGTGTGTGTGTGTGTGTGTGTGTGTGTGCAGTTTGAGCTGTGATCAGTTATCATTTTCCTCTTTAGGAGTAGAGATTGGGACTGCCTGAGGGTAAACTGATCCTCGATCTCTTCTTAATGGCAACTTGAAGCTGGAACGCTGGCTCGTGACACCAACATGTGATAGGTGTTTACAATGATAATCAAATACTAACGTTGATGTAAATGGCTATATATATATATATTCATAGGTATAAAAAAGATTAAGATTTATTTATTACCGCCGTTTTCAAAGTGAGGTACTGTATCTTATCGTATTTGTCTTTTGATTGATTTTGCATAAATAATATATGTTTGTAAATGTAATCTACGTAAACTTAATGTAAGTTCTGTCAGCCAAAGAAAGAGAATTGGGAGCTCTAAACAACCAGCTCCTTTCCCACTAGCAGACCATAGGGTTAGGGTTAGACCATAGGTGTGTGTGTGGGAGGCTGTTTCTGGAACAAAAACCTCAATGCAAGTTGTAAGATGTATTGGTTCCGTGATTGTCTGAGAGTCTCTCTGACCGAATGTTTGAAAGGACTGATTGACAGCTCTGATGAGATTATAGTCTATGATGGATAAAATGGCCAACCCAGGCTATACCGACTGTGAAAAGCACAAGGAAGCAAAGGGGGTCTGTCTGTGGAAACAAACTCTCCTCTACAGACCCCAAAAAAACGATGACCCGCATTGTTGCTTATAGATTTACTGTAATATATGTATTAACATGCGTTTATTGTAATACATATTACATGTACCCTTAATATTTTGCAACTGGATTATCTTGGTACATAACGTTGCCAGTCAATGTTTCTGCACAATTTCCACCATTATTTCTTCCATTGTAAATGGATGTATACTACAAGTAATGTAAGCGTTATATTGACAATGTATTTATGGTATTTAGGGACCACCTTATGTAAACAGCACACTTGCATAAATGATATTTATAATAACGTGTTCTTTGTGACCAACAAACCCCATGTGACCAATGTGGTTTTGAAGAAAACCAGGCGTGTGAGGAGATTTCCTAAAGATGTTGTTCTAGGCACTTTAACACAATCATATACAGTATGTCCTACGAGTATATAATAAAGTCTATTAAATTAAAAACAAAAGTCTTTCTTTTTGGCAGTGCTTGTGCACACTGACACAGGAGTTGACGTTGTGTACACACCTCTGCAGTCTACGTAGTCACAGGTTCCATCGTATCATACACAAACAAACACACACACAGACACACACACACACACACTCATCATCATCATCAAGCTAATCCTACATATAAAGCCTGTCTACTCCTGTTTGATAGGCTATGCTCTGTTTCTCCTCCGCTCTCTTCTCTTTTTCTCTCTTTACTTTACTTCCCTCTGGTGGCGAAAGTCTGTCTCTGTAATGTGATCGATGTACACAGTACTGAATGGAATTTAACAAAAACTGTTTCGATTACTCGCCATCTACAAGCATCTTATTTTTTTTTATCGTAATGAGGCTTCTTTTCTATAATGTATTGTCATCACAGCTGATGATTGATCAAGGTAGTATGGGCTAGATATGCTAAGTCATCAAACAGGTCACGCATGGTTGCAACAAAGGAGCCCTCTGTGGTTTGTTGCTTTCTCCATCCCTACTGGAAAATCCAGCTTGAGCTGGTAGCTGGTTGACCAGTTTGTAGCTAGGTTTTTGACAGTTGGTTGACCAGCTAACTCTAAACTGGATTTTCCAGTAGGGACAATGGGCATTTAGTATTGGCTACTGTACTAGCACACTTGAAGAGGTAGCCCAAATGGGCTGACTTTGTTGATCGACTGCTGCATGCATACAATATATTGTGAGGGAGGGTGTTATAGGCACAATCAAAAGTATATTTATTTGACATATACTTTATTACGAGGATAAACCCCTTGAGATGAATCATCTCGTTTTCGATGAGATACTCTATAAATGAAATAGAGTATTAATGCATGGTCAGGTTATAATATATACTTACAAGTTTTCATACAAAGCGCATGTTGGTAATGGACAATGAGCAGGTTATTTTAATAATTATTTCTATCATTAAACCTGTCTACTAGCTTGCTTGCTACTTCAAATAATGTAATGTCTACTTTGTTGAGTAATCAAACCTATTTCCAACCTTCCATTCATAGAGATGTAGTTGAGTGTCCAGCTACAGTCCCATATGTCTCGTGGGTTGTAAGAACCTAGGCAATCTAGGTTCCGGGCAAAATACAGCACAGAAACAGCGTTGGTCAAGATCATCAATGATCATTTCCTGGCAGCAGACTCTAGCATCCTAACTCTATTCTTCTCAGCAGCCTTCAATACCGTCTGTCACAACATCCTCCATGACCGCCTGAATAGGCTCCTGAGCATCACTGGTGCTGCCAATGCATGGTTCAGGTCGTATCTATCTGGCAGGTACCATCGGGTGTTTCTAGGAAAATGCCCAGTCCTCCCCTGCATCAGTCTGCCAGGGTGTACCGCAGGGCTCGGTCCTGGGGCCTATCCTGTTCAATATCTACATGCTCCCCCTGGGACAAATCATTCGAAGACATGGACTCAATTTCCACTGCTATACAGATGACACCCAGCTCTACATACATAACAAGCCCAACACAAACCTCCCCATCCCCTCACTCACAAACTGCCTACTTGATATAAAATCCTAGATGACATTTTCTGAAGTTTAATACTAGCAAGACTGAGCTGATTAATTTGGCTCCTCAGGCTCTGCTAAAAAAGGTTTGTGATGTTGTCCTCACAATTGACGGATCCTTTATCTGCTCCTCTGCCAACGTCAGAAATCTTGGTGTGGTCTTGGATTCCACCCTCTCCATGGAACCTCACATAAAAGCTGTTACCAAGTCTGCCTTCTTCCATCTGAGAAACATCTCCATGCTCAGACCACTAATAACGGATGCAGTTGTTGAAACATGAATTCACGTTAAAAGTCACTGCACACCTGGATAATTGCAATGGTGTCCTTTTCAGGGTGTCAAATAAGGCTCTGGATAGACTCTAGTGTGTACAGAATTCAGCTGCAAGGATTCTAACTCTGTCCCTGTCTCATGTTAATTGCATTTCAAATGTTATCTTGTATATATTTGTATATATTGCATTTGCTTCTATATTCTATGCCATGTACAGTGACCTTTGGTGTCTAGAAAGGCGCCTATAAAATAAATAATAATAATAATCATAATAATCATAATAATAACAATGTTGGAATCTTATGGCCATATTGGCCAGTGAGCGAAACTGAGGAATGCAATTAATTAGGCCGATAGTTTTACTCCTATTTAACCCAGTTTATTCATCCGCATTTAATACTTATATTTAGATAATAATAAAAGTGTAAATATTAAAGTGTTTGTGGAGCTGTGCCGTCTTTAAAGGAAATTATTGACGCGTCCCAGCTCCTTAGAAACACTTCAGCATTCAAGCATCAGGAAACCTGTTTCCTGCCACGTAACAGCGCAAGCGCACAGCTCAACTGGCTAGTTGGCGACGTGTACCCGGTGAAGCTTGCTAGCTAGACAGATATACTGTTGCAGGTGGACTATTTGTTATAAAATCGTTAAACTTCCAGACCAGCGCTGTCATGGGAGGATCACAGAGTGTGGAGATACCAGGTGGAGGCTCCGAAGGATACCATGTGCTTCGGGTGTGTTCTAAGGTTTAATAATACTACATAGCTAACTTAAGCTAACTAGCTTTGTTATTACAGTAAGTACCATTGAGTTACGTTGCAAGCTAGCTGCTTTAGCTAGCTTCATCTCATCTGCCATCTGAAGGGCGCTCCCTGATCTATTAGCTGGGTTCCCTGCTGCCTTGTCAGCAGGCCTGTGTCGGTGATAAAATGTGTGGCCCTCTTTCATGTCTGGGTGACTGACACAATTACTTTTCAACCAGTACCCGTCCCTATCGCTAGATTACGCATCACAATGTAGTTTACGCGTTAACGGCAAGACGAATTAATGCTAGCTTTAATTTGGCAGATGTCAGTTGAAATGCTAATGCTAGTTCTACTAGCGTTTTCTAGCTAAATTGGTTAAATGTATGTTACTTGACGTTTAGGTTGTGTTAGCCTAGCCTAGCTGTCACTTCAGCTAACTTTGGTTGCACATAACTAAACAACTAGCTCATTGACGTCCATATTACAAACTAGTTAATAACAAGCAATGCTAGCCAGCCAAGCAATATTTGTCACTTGCAAGCTAATAATTAAAAAGTGTCTGAATTGAATCGTACAATTATTGTGTTGTCAAATTGGGGCGTGGACATTGTAATTTACGGGGCGTAACTTTATTCCAATGGACAATGCTGGTACGTTATGAGAGCCAACGTATTATAATTAAATAGTTTATTTTAATAAGATTTTTATTAAAGTAACCACTTACCCACCTCATTGCTGTTTGTGGTTGCTAACGGATCTTTCGCCCATAGGTTCAGGAAAACTCTCCTGGACATCGCGCAGGATTGGAGCCTTTCTTTGACTTCATTGTCTCCATCAATAACACCAGACTGGTAAGGAGAGTGTTGTAGTTTGATGAATGAAGGAATGCATTATCTATCAGGAAGGTTGTTAAACATAATCTGGCCAATCCTTCAATTCAAATCTACAGCATAATCTCTCTTCTCACCTAGAATAAAGACAATGACACCCTAAAGGACTTGCTGAAGGCCAGTGTGGAGAAGCCTGTCAGAATGCTGGTCTACTCCTCTAAGACCCTGGAGCTCCGGGAGTCCACTGTCACCCCTAGCAATCTGTGGGGGGGCCAGGGCCTACTTGGAGTCTCCATTCGCTTCTGCAGTTTTGAAGGGGCCAACGAGAATGTCTGGCATGTGCTGGTTAGTGGCCCATGACATTTTTCTGATAATACGTTATGTCATTTTAAAGTGATCTAAACCAACTGGACCAACAGTAAAGAGTTGTTTTCCTCCTGTCTTGTGCAGGAAGTGGAGCCCAACTCCCCTGCAGCCCTGGCTGGCTTGCGGCCGCACACCGATTACATCATAGGAGCAGACACAGTCATGAACGAGGTAGAACCATTTGCAGACATTCTATTCTGGCGAAGCAACATTCTTATGTTAGCTGCCTCACTTAAAGACTTTTCTCACTTTCCCTTTCTCCCTTTCCCTCAGTCAGAGGACCTGTTCTCTCTCATAGAGACCCATGAAGGAAAAGGCCTGAAGCTGTACGTGTATAACACGGACACTGATAACTGTCGAGAGGTGGTCATCACACCTAACGGTGCCTGGGGCGGGGAGGGCAGGTATGGCTACGCATACTGTACGAAACAGAACACACATACACACACGCACCTGATGTCTGATGAGCAAATGTCTTTTTTTCCCCCTGTCCTAGCCTGGGGTGTGGGATCGGGTACGGATACCTCCACAGGATTCCCACCCGGCCATTTGAAGAGGGGAAGAAGATCAGTTTCCCAGGTCCCATTCCCAGTGAGCCACTCAGTCCACTAAAGGATGGCTTTACTGAGGTTAGCTCACCCACAACAGAACCAACCGGTCTCATTGCACTGTATTTCTACATTGCATTGGTCTGACACTACGTCAAACTGCTAGCAGTTGTCATTACAAATTTAATGCACAGCCTGCACACAAGTATTATGCAATTACTTTCATAGAGAGGAATCTTCCACTTTTTGGGTTAGCATCTTCTTTGTGCATGCAGGAATGCAGCCAGGTATGACAGTGAAGAATGAGGTTCATTACAGTTATTACATGTTCCAATGAATTTCAACAATGTTTGAATGAACTTGGCCTCCTCTGAACGATCATCACTTCCCCCTATCTCTCTCTAAGGTCCAACTCTCAGCCGTGACCCCTCCTCCTGCTGTGCCTGCTGTGCACACTGGGCTGGACGATTCGTTATCCGGCCTGTCAATCAGCACAGCTCCGCCCACTATGCCCAGTGAGCTGCAGACAGGTATGACCCCCTAATCCCTCATTGTCTCCACATGCCACGCCCCCTCTCATAGTAATGGAGTCTTGTTTGGGGTGCCTTTACAGCACAGTGACTCTGCTCTTTAAATGGCCTTCTTCCTCCCTCCCTCTGTCCTTCAGGTCTGCCCACTATTCCACTGCTGCCCACGTCCAGCCCCTCTCTGACTCCTCTCAGCCCCTTGAACCCTGCAGCCTTTAACCCTGCCACCACGCTACCAGGTGGGGGTTCCCCACACACACACACACACACACACACACACACACACACACACACACACACACACACACACACACACACACACACCGTTAGGTCTGTCTTCATAGGTCATTGAACATGAAGCCCTACCCTTTCGTTTCTGTTGTTAATTTTTACCATGTGAAGGGACGGTACCGCAGGCTACTTTCAAATGTTAATGTATCCATACAGCCTCCTGTGTTTACATTCTTTCTTCTGCTGCTTCACTAATGTGTTCTGGTGGGCGGGCCCGTTTGTTTGCCACAGGTCTGATGCCTCTTTCTAGCACCCTGCCCCCACTCCCTAACCTGCCCAACCTCAACATCCCGCTCCCGGACCTCAGTGGGGTGTCGCTAGCAGGCATCAGCGGCCTCCCACCGGGATCAGGTACGCCCTGCTACGACTGCAGCTTTTGTTTGGGGCCAGCCAGAGTGATACTATTGCAATCTAACATGTGCCTCTCTTCTTTCCCCTTCCATTGGATTAGCGTTCCCTCCTCTGACCAGTCTGCCTGCTCTCAACCTGTCGGGTCTGGCCGCCCTGCCCCCTCTGCCCACGGGGCTGTCCTCCCAGCTGCCCCCTCTTCTCTCCCAGGGCGTGCTCCCAGGTTTCCCCCCGTCCGCCGTCACACTGCCTGTGGTGTCATCCGCGCCCCCTGAAGCGTCCGTTACAGTCACAGAGCCCTCTGTGGTGGATGCAGCCAGCGCTTCCACAGAGCCCTCCGTCCCCACAGACACCACGGAATCCCCCGCCGCCACGGAAACGACGGCGACCACGACAACGTCATAACCCTGGAAGAAAGTTACACTCCCAAAACACACAGTGTCTCTGTGTCAGTCTTTTCTTGTGCTTCTCTCTCTCGCTCATATTTATTTTTGCCAAGAGGGACAACAGGCTGTGTGCAGTTGTTAAAACGGTCATATTCTCCAGAAAGGGAGACCAAAGGGGATGGCCCTGGTGGTGGGTCGGTTCCTCAGGGCTCCAGCTCTGCCTCAAGCTATGTGAAGGACTAGTTCTACCATCAAGTCCTGCCTCCCTTCCCGTTGGCTAACACAGCTTTGTGGTTGCCTCCTACATGCGCAAACAAAGTAGCACGGAAATCGACTAGGACACGTTTCCAACTGGACTCATCGCCCCAGGTTTTTTTATTATGCCTACCTAGTGAGTAGACCCTGACCAAGAGATAATAATTTAGTTCTCCATGTTGTAATTTTGTTGATTTGCTTTTTGATTTTTCCTACGTTATGAATGAATCCGCATTATTTTGCACCACGTTTATGTTTTGAAATTATTAGGCATGTTTGTCCCCTTGTACGTCTCTATGCATAATCAGAACTCTAAAAAAAACATGCTCCATGTTGGGGATGGGGCTTTAATATGATATGGCAATGTTAGCAGGAATTGAGTTAGAAGTTCCAGAAGCCACTGTATTTACTCTTAGTATTAGGGCATTGTTTGGGCAAGGTAAGGGGATGGAATTGGGTGTTATGGTGTCCAGAAAAAGCTAAATAGCCAACCTGTTCCTCCTTGCAGTTAGCATTGGGCGGAAAACAGGTGGCGCTGTCATGCTGTACAGCCACACAGTGTCGCTGTTGTACAACTTTCTCAAGACATACTGTACATTTACAAGTCTAGCAATAAAGCCTATGGAATTTTATGTTTTTTTAAATTAATTATTTAAATATAATGGCGATGTTACTCATATAAACTAAATCTTTGTCTTGTTGGTTACTGTAAGGCTAATGTACAGCACAATTTATTCAGGAATCCGTCTTGAACTAGCTAAAAGTGGGCTATAGTCATCCTGACCACAATATGGTTCAACTATATCATAATTGAATCTAGTTTTGTAACTCGAAATTGCAGCGTTAATGCAGGAAAATTAGCAAATGTGAAGCCGAGAGGGACTTTTCAGAAGTCAAGCTCCGCGTACGTTGCGTGTTGTTCAAGATTTTACGCACGGAGAGACAACAGGGTTAAGTAGGCCTATAGTTAATGAAAAACTGGAGAAACTGCAAGGTGCAATGTAATATGGCTGACTGTACGGTAACCCAGGTTCACCAACAGTACTGATATTTATATTTGTAAAAAAGGTGAGGAAATGAGTGGAGAGCAAAGAAACAAAACCAGTTCGTTGGGTTTGGACACAGACTCAAGCACATCCACAACAGGTAGGTCGATAAAAAGCGGAGCTTAAGTGTACATGAATAAGGCAGGTTTGGAATACTTGATAAGTAGTATAACTGAAATGTATGTAATTTCTTCAAAGTTGCTTTTATTATTAGATTTTTTCTCGTTGGTTTAGAACAAACGTCTAGCCCTGGGGGGCCCGAGGAAGATAAGGAGGTTGCGTCACGTGCAGTTACGTTGGTCATGAACAGCTCGCGGAGGGGCACGGTTTATTTGTGCTCTAGCGTTGCAGAGTTGATGCTCGAGAATAAACGGTAACGTAACAAATCCACAAACGACACCCTTTTTGGCAGCAGCGATCTGTTTACATGACCACATTGTCTGATTGATTGTTTGTCTGTGTATGAGCACCTTAGCCTTCACAGGACCGTAGAGATCCAGAGAGCTCAAATCGAGGAATTAAAGCTACTATGTCCAGCTGGGTATCTTCAATGCTCCACACCTCTCCAGGCTCTGTCCTCTCCATGTCCCTCCCCTAGCTTCCCAGCCATCTCCCCTCCATCTTCCCACAATCCCTCTGCTCTCCCATGGCCCGTTTCCCCCTCTCTCTCCCTCTACCTGCCCTCCCCCAGTGTCTCCTCCCTCAGCTCAGGAAGAGGCAGCCTGTCCTCCAGTGGAAGCCCCCTTTGTCTCCCTCCTCTAGCATCAACCCCCTCTCCTCAGCTCCCCAGTCCCCACAGGCAGCAGGTGAGTAGGGCCCACGTTGCAAGGTCACCTCCACACGTGACATGCCGAATTCAAGGTCTCTCACGGCTGTTAGTCATGACGATGGTGTCTGTGTCAGTTATCCCACAGCTTGGGAGAGCAAGGGAAGCCCGGCATATTTCCCTCCACCGGCCTCAGAAAACAAAGTAAAGGAGCAGGAGCTCGGACTATGGAGCACACTGTGATGTCGGCAGAGAGAGGTGGGTCTACTATCCAGCCCCCACATAGGGTGTGTGTAGGTGTCTATACCTACCTCACATCTCTTCCTCTGTAGTCAGGACAGGTGGAAATAAAGATAAGGGGGACATTGTGCCAGGACTTCAGATAGACTCATCAAAGCAGATAGCCAAACCAAAGGTAAGGTTCAGTCAACAGGACCGGAGGTAGCTACAGCGGGGAGCTCAGGCTCAGCAAGCAGGAGGAGGTCCAAACCGAGTCCCACATTTGCATTCACGTCTGCAAACAGAACGGAGAGAAGAGACTGGTGAGAGGTGCCTCATGTGGTTCTCCTCTGACACGAGTGATCGAAGAGGAGAGAAACCAGGACGAGGAGGAGGAGGAGGGACACAGCACGCTTTCTCAAGAGGGGACAGATCCAAACTCTGCCAGGTGCATTGGTATTTTTTTTTGTGCAAACAATAAGTCATGTTCAGACAGATTACTCAGCATGTATTTTACTGTGTGTATGTGTGTGTCCTAGAAGGAAACATTGTCTCAAACTGAACAATCCAGTGATGCTAAAGGACAGGAGGGAAGGAGAGAAGGAAAGGAAGAGAGGGAAGGAGAGAAGGAGAGCCAGGAACACTGACTCTCCAATGGTTGTTGTCGGAGTGGAACGGGATACGCCCTGTGAGTGTGTGATTAAGACCCAGAAGCTAGTAGGAGGTTTGGTTTTAACAGGAGGTAGTGTGAGCTTGTGAAATGGCAGTCTATAACAGTACGCACACGTGTTTGTTTGTTTGTGTGTGTGTGTGCCAGACAAAACAACAAAGCAGTGAGTGCCACTGTTGTTTCTCAACACTGCAGCAAGTAACGATGGCACATTCTCCTCTTGCGTCTCAGGTGGCACTGGCAGTGGCAGTAGTAGCCATGGTGACAGATTCTTCAAGTGTGAACACAACCACGGAACTCTCACCACCATTGCAGAAGTCAGAAAGGTGAGCTTAATGTAACCCCTGGGCCTTTTCCTCAAATACATACTTTGAATTCAGTTATCTTTGAAAGCACACACGGTTATTGATTTTTGCTTCCACGGCTTTCCTCCCACTCTTCCCAGTACGGAGACACAGAAACCTCCCACTATTTTCCAGCCCTGGAGGACAGATCGTTTCCAGGAAGTTGCTTGGGGGCAGTGGGACGGGACAGCGAGAGTACTGGGCATGGATGGAGAGAGGATAGGAGGAAAAGGAAGGGCATGGGAAAAGGCCCCCGCCACACGGAGAACGTGAACAGGAACGTGCTCGACATTAAAGCACTGGTCCATTCAGAACCCAGGGACAGACCCACTGAGGCCCCTGAAACAAGCTAACACACACACACACACACACACACACACACAGAGACTTTGTCAACATTAAAGGACATCATGTCACGGACTATGTGTTGTGGTGGGTGACGGTCTGTGAAGGTGATTCCTTACTTACGTTCTGTCTTCCATTGAGGATGCTCTCAGCATGTCTTCAGACTTCTCTAAGTGGCCTCTTATAAAGTAGTTGCATTGTAATCGAGACAAAAGAAGTAGGCCACACTCCTGGGGTAGGACTTGTAAGGCAATCTTTATTGCATATGGATGACAGGACCTGGCAGTGGCTCCCCATGAGATTTGACATGTATCCAAGCTCAGAAATGATTCTACTCAGACCCACTTATAAGGTGTCGCCATCTGCATTTGTTTGCTTGTCTGTTCTGTGTACGATGCATTTATACTAGCGTAAGCCCATTTCGTAATGTTTTGTTCACTTCGGCTAAGAAAACTACGCCTAGTCAATTCTGTGGCTTAACAAAAATGCCTGGCAAGGTCAACTGAACTTTTCAGATCTGGGCAGAAGCAAGATCCGATATCACCTTCAGACTTCAAAGACCACCCTGTGTCTGGACATAACCTACTGCCAGCCACTCACACCGCTTCCAGTGGAAAACATTACTAGCAATAAGAAATTAATCGTTGCACTATGCGTGCTCAACGTTTCATATATTGGTAACATTGAACTATGTACAGTTTTTTTTTTGTCCTGTTCACTTTTATTGTCTCATTTGGAAGGCGCAGGCGTTCACCAAGTATCGGCTGTCATCAACGTCGGCCATGTAAACAAGGCATAGCTAGAGTCAGAGATTGTCTGCGGTAAAACAGCTGGGCTAGGCTGCCTGCCATTGGCTACCAAATCTCATGATACCGGTTTTATAAAAGCTAAGTACAATATGATATGATACAATTGTCCAATTTGCGCACTAAAGTCAGTCATGCTGCAGGGAGAAGACTGAGCCTGCCCCCCCCCCCTTTTTTTTTTTATCAAGATACAGTACACAGGGATTCTGCTCCTACATGGCCCGTTTAGATTCTATGACATTTAATAAACAGACAACTGTTTTACATTGATGTGGTGTGGATACTCATTCCCACTGAGCAGCACAGTGGGATCTACATTTCAGTCAAAAGGAGACCCATGCAGGAGCATTTCTCAGCACAGATTTCAGTATGCAAACTCAAAAGCAGACCGTTCGTACGTTGCAAACTAAAAGCAACATTTATAGCAGCAAAATTAAAAATTACCCTTTCCAGAACACAAACAAGCCGACAGACACCTGGAAGCAAGGGGCGAGATTCATTAAAATTGTAATGCATGGGCGGCGGGAAAGGGTTTGCTCCGGCACACAAAATGTACAATACATTACGTTTTCCCAGGTTGGATGTTCTGTGTCCAAGACTCTGTGATAGAGCGACATTGGGATCCATTCTTCAGGTCACTTTGTTTTTATTAAGCCGGGCAGATCATTGAGAACGACAGTTGCTTGGGTCACAACGACCTGAAAAAACACAAGTTCTCTCTTCAAACGGAACAGCAACACTTCACCTGACCTAGCGCTCAGCACCTTGATAGGATCCATCTCTGTAGACCGGAACAGCAACACGGATTAAGACAGTTTCATAAACCCAGGAATAGGCCTGATTACAAAAAAAACAACAACAGAACATAAACAGGTGAACATCAATTGAAGGTGGGGATGAGTGTTGCCTCTCTGGTCAGGGGCCGGTACCAATAGTCCAGTCGAGCCCACTTCATGCGCAGCCTCGGACGCCAGACGAACATGGTGTTAATTAGAAGTGCAATAGGGTCCCAGAGCCTTGATCTGGGTCAGTGGGAGGAGAGGTTTGTTCCATTGGGTCCCATGGGCAGGAGTGGTACCCGTCCTACCTTATGGCTCGGCCTGAGGCAGGACCAGGGCAATGAGGAAGGGGGTGAACGGGGTTTGTTGTGTTGAAGTCAGACTCCATGCTGTAAGGTGGTGTGTCCTACTATCTTAGTTTTCCAGTCAAACGTGAAGTTCCACCCTCTTGAACACGCGCCTGGGGAGGAATTGGAGGTGCACCATCTAGCCAATCGGTGACACGGGTGAAGACCGCAGATGCCTACGTCAGACTTCAAACGAATGCTAATAATAGCAGGTGTGTGGAGGTGTCAGCGGAACAGAGCTGTTGCTGCTGCTGCTGGGTGCTGTAGTTTAGCTAGGCTGTAAATGTCTCTGAGGGGGATGGGGGGGGCTTAGGCTACGAAACTACAAAACCACATCCATTATCTCCTGTTTACCGTTTCCCTCCCCGCCAATAGGAGCCCTCCTGGGTGCCTCCCCTCTTTTCTTCACTTCATCAAGTCTCTCTCTCTCACCCCACCCCCCCACCCCACCCCCACTCTTAAACCCAGTCACATTTAAGGGCACAATCGCAGGAGTAGCCAGTGCTACCCGCCGCCCCCCCCCCCTCTCTCTTCCTCCCGGTTGAGACGTAACAACACATTTTCAATCTCATTCTCTACAACCAATTCAT
>JAVQIZ010059657.1:0-22391 GCA_036023535.2 Galaxias brevipinnis
GAGGACACCAGAGCACCCGCTGGAAACCCACACAAACACAGGGAGAACATGCTAACTCCACACAGAAAGCCCCTTGGGTCAGCACCAAGGACCTTCTTGCTGTGAGGCAACAGTGCTAAACACTGAGCCACTGTGCTGCCCATGACACCATGAAGAGGTGAGCTCCATCCTACTCGTATCTTCTTAGTATCTGGATACTCCTTTTCCCTCTTGTTTACACTTCCTCACACACTTGGTATTGTCTCTTAAGCTATGCTACTCCTCAAACTGACCTTTATCTCTCACAAACACTGAAGAGTGCAGTACATTTAACCCATGTTTTCATGGTACTAGTTGCCAGATCCTCTGCACAGTCCAGAGTCGCTTCCTCCTAGTGTTACTTTGTGTCTTCTGGGTCTGAACCCTGTCTGTGCCACTCTGATAAGAACTGTAAGTGCAAGCTGCTTTATACGTATATTGACTCATTAACTTGGTTACCATTTCATCATGGATTATATTTCTTGCACCGACAGACCTCAATTACCACAGATTCTATGCCTTTGCTTTGTACCACCATGCTTACTGTTCTCTTTCAAAATCTAGCTCAATAGACCTTAGCTGATCCCTTAGGCTGTTACAGTACATGTGCACATTAGCTTGCACTTCACTCTGCTCCCACTTTGATCATCTTAAACAGCTCTGTTTTACCACGCTGTTAACTCAGCAAAATTGAATTGCACACCTGGCAAGATATCAAAAAAAGGCTGATATAATTGTGCACATGTATGCTGTTGAACATACTGCTATTTTTGGCATATATGTTTGAAACATATTGTACAACAATGTTGAAAGAGGTTTACAGAGGGTTCCTGTGTAATCGAATGCTTGAGTTTCAGGATTCAATGAGTCTTCGCGGAGCCCTGCTCAGATAATCAAACAGCAATGATCAGTAAGACTTTTTAATCCATGGGTTCCAAATAGGATTACTTTATGTCACAATAGTTTATCAACTAAAGAGGGGTTACTAATCACTTTCAGAACAAGTGTGATTCGCATGCACCTTTTTCTCTCTGATTTAAAATGTATTGCCCAAACAGTAGCACAACATGTTCGTTCCTTCATCTCCCTTTAACTCTCAATAAAAGGTAAGGATTGTATGGCCATTATTCCAAAAGAAATCAGTTATAACTTTGATAACTGTAAACTATTAAAACCAGCAACTCTGTTGATTTATCAAGCAATACCTTGTCAAAGTGTCCATGAGCAATGTGATGTAACCCTATCTTATTTTTGGGACGTGCAAAGTTTCCCTTTCATGAGTAATTTGCGTTCAAGCAAGGGTGAGGAAAATGATATCGTGTGTGGCATCATCAAAGATGTTCCTTTACTTATTTGCTTCCAGTTTAACAAACAAAAATGAATCTTTGGAAATCAATGTATAAACTGACTTCTGATTTGATTCTTAATGACGGCGTGTATGAAGCATACATTAGGGTATTGGTTAGAGGCTGGTGCAGTATTTTCCCTCTGACATTTAGAGAGCTTTGGGAAAGTCCTGATGATTCTGAATTGGGGTTGGGATCGGGTCATTTCAAGCAGCTCAGAATAGTCTGTAATTAGGGGGTTGAGTAAGGCTTAGCATTCTCCTAATTAAGTAGAAATGCCATGCTCATCAAGCAGAGGCCAAAGCAGTGTCTGAATGCCAACTGGAGCTTCTATTTGTAAACATTGTCACATTGAAGTGAACCTCTCTCATCACATTCTGGAAATCACATTCTAGGGGGGGGGGGTTGTTTTCAAGTGCACATCTGAGCTCTAATTGACATTGCTAAGCAAATTTAAAACACAGTTAAAAAGGTTATTTTAATTTTTGCATTGTTGTTATTGTTGGTTTTGCTGTTTCTGACTTACATGGGGATTCTAGTGGCATTTACCCATTTTAGGGATTCCATCAACTAACATGGAGCCAGGAGTTATGAGTCTTGAGTTTTGACACTGGATGTGGGGACGCGCGCTCAGTGTTAACTAATTAGGAAGCCACCTTTTCAACAGATGACAAGTGAGAGGAGAGAAGACGGAGGTTTGGCTATTAATCACTGAAGTTTATTAAGAAGGTGTCTGCCCTGCACGGCCAGAGGACAATATGAGAACAGTGCAATGAAAGGCTCGCTCCATCAATCACTTTGGAAACTGTCAACATCAACCGAGTCACACTGTGCAATCAATCTCTATTGGAAAGAAAGCTAACAGGAGATTTAAATGTAATGGCTGTACAGTCTGTATTACAATAGAATGCTACAGCTGTAATGTATGGCATTGTGGAAGATAATTAAGTATATGTAAAGAATGTCTCATCATTTGTGCTTAAAATGTGTCGGTATCTTTTTGTTATGTTTGTTGTTGAGTCAGAGAAGTTAACGTTTTTTTTCTATTTTATCAGTGGAACGTTCATTGAATCATTTCCTTTTAAGCAAAGCAAAAATTATTCATTCCTGCAGCATTGTTTCCAGATTTCTGCATTTGCATTTGGTATAATCTAAGCCTTGGAGACTGACACCATCATTTATCATCATGCACCGCACTGATCTCTGAATGCAGGCATACAACTGACATAATTATTGGATTGGAAATACACAGTCAGAAAGAGACGACTGTGCTTTGATTTGAATCGGATATGGCTGAAGAATGTGAAGGTCTCCACACAACATCACCATGGGGTTTGTGAGTTAACGCATTTATGTGCATGGGTTTCCTTTTTCTCCTAACATGAGAAGCTTCTTTGCAGTATTGAGTTGGATGTGACTTCCCACCAGGATAATTATGACTACGATTGTTTACCACTAGACTTCATCTCCTTCCTGTACACCATGCAGGCACCATTACAGCTTAGCAATATGAGCCACTCACTATAAAAGGCCCCTTCTGCTTTTACCATCATTCAGGTGCTTTTTGATACTCAAATAAATGTGCACTGGGCTTGGTTCCTCTTCCTAGTATAAAAGTATATTGCTTGACACTTTGGTGGTTTCCTCAATGGAATATTCGGCCAAATGAGTTAAGTGTTGGCTGTTAAAACAGCAGCGTAAGGAATTGCTGTCAAGGAAAGAGAAATGAAAGACTCATGGTACAGAGTTAGTACATTTTTATTCTTGTTCTTTGTGCCATAGATAGATAAATATTCAAAGTGCACTCTCAATGGTATGGCAGTAGACCTTAATGCTCTACGCTATAGCCCTTTCTTGCTGCACATATCCATTCTTGTTTAAATCACCAGGGTAACCATTGAGGATACCACTCCAGAGATAAGCGGTGTAATTCCCCCCTTGATTTCAGAAACCTTTTTTCTTTATGTATTGATATAAATACCGATATAATGTAGAAGGCAATAGAAGGATTGCACCGAATTAGTGTTTGAGAATAACCAAATGCACGTAGTGAAATGCTTGCTATAGTAAAATACATGCAGTCATAATTATTGAAGTTTTGTAAATATGTTATTATGTAGGCTAGACTAATTTATTTTTAAATGTATCATTGAAAAGTAGGTAATGGCAGGATATAAATTAAATTTAAAAAAACAATACACAATGAGCTTGCACACTGTTGGTCAAAATGTCAAAATATAATCCTACTGCCCATGTCTTTATGATGAACGTCTTTGAGTGATAGATTACGCCAATTTCACACGCTGAGTGCATGTTTGAAAGAGAGAGTAGATCTGTAGGCTGCAACAAGCTGTGTGCATCTCTCAAATAAAATCACTTTTGCCTGATAGATGTGTACTGAAGGGCTTGACCATTTGCACAGAGCCCTTGGACCTAAATATAAAAATATGGGACATAATGTGGATATTTAAAATGTATATTGTCGTAAGGCTTAGATCACATCATACGATCAATAATAATACAGACCCTGTGCCAGAGAGGGTATATGTGACATCAATAAGTCACAAATTGAATCACCCTCATACATTGAAAAGCTCAACCCTGGTCACATGTGCTAGCCTTCTTTGTTCTTTTTTTTTTACATGACAAATTATCCAGAGCACCTGTGTCTCTTAATACCAAGATTAACTGTCCCGATGGTGATTGGAATCGAACATAGAGTTGTTGCTTCAAAACAAATTATTTGTTTCATAGTGGAAAAGTATGTGGAGAGTGACCACATTAGGAAATGTATTTGTGAAGAATGGTAGTCTAACTTTCATTATTTTCAGTCATCTGTCGAATGTTTTTTTGTGGATTTGTGAAAGTAGAACCCATATATTGTGAAAGGAAAATAAGCTGGGTTTTTTTGTATTGAAAACCAGCTATTTACTGATTCGAGCAGTCATTTACTCGCTGTGGAAGAACGGAAGAAATGTGCAATTTGAAGAAACTCTCAATATGCAATGAAAACAGTAAAATCAGAAACATAACTGCAGGAAGATGTTAATCTTGTACGTATTAATTAAGCATTGCCCCCTTTGCTGATTAGCAGCTGCTACTGCCATTTATGAACCTCTGTTTAAAAGGGTTAATCTAATACTTTGACTTTTAATGTGGCCAAGTGTACTGTTGTTTTCCTGAACTGAACTGAACTGTAGACGTGTGAGTCCATGCTTTTGTGTTTCAGTCTCAGTAGAGCAAATCTCAGCATTTCTGGGCATGACTTCAGAGCATTAGCAATACCAGCTGTTCCCACTAAGAAAAGAGCAAAGGTAAAAACATCTGCTATTCCCCAGAATTTATTTCCGGCTTTTGCAACTAGGGAGAAATGTAATAGTAGCTTGCATTTTAGCAAGGCTGTCTTTATTACTACTTTTTTTCCCCTTAAAGACTGACATAACACTAGTTTCTGGTAATTAACCAGCACGGTAGCTATCGTGGTCAAGACTTTGACAGACAGGTTTTTCAAATATAGTTATTATTTCTTTAACCTTAATACGTTTTCTCCTGAAATTATACATATGGATTGTGCCACAATCAGAATTGAATCCGTTCACCTTTCTCTACATCTAGCTTCTACTGTGTTGGAACAAAGATTGTCGATGTTCAAGCTAAGACCTTTAGAATTTTCTATTTTTTATTTAATTATTCACAAGGTTATTAGAATTTTCGTTTTCATTTATGGCCCTTCAAAATGGAGGTGAAAACAAAGGGACAGCTCATTTTCAGTGAACAGGGAGACATAATGGATTCTATGTCTTTGCTGACGTGCACTTTGGCAGTGGGAACTATCCGCACAGTGGTTTGTAATTGTGACCCTCTGATTAAGTTTCTGTGAGCTATACTCCATCCAGCTACATTGACAGTCAGCGGTTTAAAACGTTACATTCAAAACAAGGAATAATCAAGTTCAAAGGTCCTGGTGATTATGTAGATCCACATTACACATGCTATGATATTAAGGATCAACAATAGTTATGAAAAATATACAGATACATCAAACACAATTTCATTATATGTTAAAATTAAAAACATATACATGAAAAGCATTTAGTAGTACGACTAGCATCTAAATCAGCAAGGCCAAAGTGAAGTCTGTGGGGGGACATATGTTAATATGTTCGCTTATTACTCTCTAATTTACTCTGCTACAAGCCGCTGGCAAATTCAACTTGTGCTTGAATTATACATGTATTTTAATGTCTACAAAACAAACCTACAAATAAGAAGATTCATTGTAGCCGTTTCTCTGCCAAAGCTGGAGTCTTCAGCCTCGATAGTCCAGAGAGAGAAAATGCAATTGTCTACACAAGCACTATTTTATATTGCTGTGTTCTTTAAAGGTCACGTATGTCCAACTCAAAATGTCATCCAGGCACATTACTGCGTGTCAACAAGGGTGATTCCTTATAGTATCCTATTGTTGCTCATATTGTAATTATCATGAATTTCTAGTAGATGTGGCCTTTCCATGATGATGGATGTCCAATACTAAGGGAGTAGCAGTTTATTTTGGGCACAGGCATTTGTTCACACAGCAGAGGTTGCGTTATGTCTGAGGTTCCAATCATAGTGTACGGAGAAGCCCAGCGGTGTAAATGAGGTCTGACTCTTGGCAGCTTGATTCCCTGAGCTAGATGTGGAATCCTACCGCCTTCATTATGGCTTAATTAAGCGCAGATGTGCATGCTGAATGCTGATGGAGATGATATCCCCGGTTAAATGTACTCACAGGAACGTTTTGCAGTATGAGGGGCTTGGGGCTTCACTGCTTTCATGAGCGCACGCCAGGACGTTGATATCAGCACGCGTATCAGCCTGCTGCCGGAGATAATTGTCCTGATATTCAGCTACACTGCGACACGTGACGTGTTGCCTCTCTAGACCGTGGAGAACATGCTGCAGTGTGTTAGCGTTATGCTCCGCATCCTTTCATTCATTACTTCCTGTGACCTTAATCTCCCAAAATAAAAAATAAAAAAATGACTTGCATGAAAGAGCAGATGAGAAGAGAATAATTGGTCACAGATGGTGCATTGGTACTAAGCCATGTATAGAAAAGATGTCTTTCCATTTTTGTGTCGATGATGTGGGCTACATGTGGTTATGGCTGTATGCATGCTGTTAAATGCCTGTGGTGCAGAGGCATATCTATCAATTACCACTCCCGCAAAAGCCAATACGTCTAGCTTCATCTGCCGGTGAAACACGGAGAGGTGATCATTGCTAATCTAGTTTTCTGGTCAACGAGTCTTGTGTGGCTGCCGTTAGGTTCTTCACCTGGATCAGGCGTCCGTGTTTGGTGGCAGGACCTGGATTTAGTGAGGCCTGTCGCTGCAGAAGGATGTGAATTACGGCTCAATGTTCCTCGACAGTGCTGAGCCGGTGGCTTCATCTGCACTGACAGGCTCTTGACTGTGTGTGATGGTGAGAGACAGCTCTGGGTTGGCGCTGGGCACCGGCTCTCCAGCTGACAACGTGAATTATGGAGACCCAAAGGAGCAGAGTGTGCATCAACAGGGCTTGGCTCCTATTAATCCTGTTCTCTGAGGTTTCAACAAAGAGGCCAGGGTATGCACATGTCCTTGGTGTGGCTTACACTCCCTACAGAACATTACCAGGACATGAAGAGCGCAGTAACCAAGGGAACCCCGTGAATAATGTTGAAAATATAGGGCACATTGCTAAATAAACTCTGTTAAATTGCAATTATTATTATTATTATATATATACTATTTAGCCTTAACAAAACATTGGATCAGCAGCCTGATAACATTAACAAACATGTAAAGAAAGTACTATAAATTAGACAGGCGCTTTTGATAAACAGTTTATGCTGTAAATCCCAACAGATAAGTGTGTTAAGATCACAAATATTTTAATTGGTTTTAATTGATTCACTTACATGCCTTTTGAAAAAATATTTATTTTATTGCAATTGTTTCTAACTATTGGCCAATTAGTTAATGTTAAGTAATTGAAAGCTTGAAAAAAGATTAAACTGAAGCTGCAGTTCCCTTGTTGGGAATAGGAAGACAATGCTATTGGTATATCAGTATGTATTAGTGCCATCAGTCTAACAGCAGGCATTCTCATTCGACAAAATATGCTGATCAAAGTTCACATGCCAATGCAAACTCAGTCTGGTGCCAACTGTCATATCATACACCAGACAGACAAGAGAATGAGAGAGGAAGAAAGATGAGAGAGGGGAAGAATAGGGAAACCATTTTTATAAACACTGTTAGTGAAGCAGATCTTTCAGAATGTTATCAGTGCCATTATAGGACTGCCAAGAAATAGTCATCTCGTTTGTAAAAGGCAGCACTTTCCACCGCTGCTAGGTTGAGGGTTAAAACACTCAGACTGATAAACAAGGTTGGCCCCTTTATATCACTATCACACCCAATACAGTGTGATATTCATTTTCTAGCCCTGACATATCATACTGAGGTGTGTGTTGCAAATTAATTTAAGGTCTTTATTTGAAAAGAAAAAACTTTATGCAAGGATTTCACATAACATATGAAAACATGAATTGTTTTACTGAATAGAGTATTCAATTAGTAAGTGCATGCTGTTTCTTGACAATTGATTGTACTAGTGTTTTAATGAGCAAAATCCATTTAAACACTATGAATACATATCTTAGTTATGAAATATTTCTCAGTATATGACAAGATCTTTTCTTTGCTCACGGTCTATCTATCCACACAGATGTACATAATCTACACACATATAGCTGTAGTCACACAGTCTAGTTTTGGTGGAAATCAGGTCATTGGTAAGACCGGTTAAGACCATTGTGTAGTTGTGTCATTTTGAGGCCAACCTGTCTCACTGTCAGTAAGAATAGGATCCCTGTGGCACAACGCTTCCTGAATGTCTACTTGTTTTTCTGTCATATCACCAGAGCTTGACCTCTGTTCTGTTGAATAAGTCTCTACACAGGGACAGGGATATTGGTCATACCATTGAACTGACTTCCATGTAAGATCGAATCAAGTCCTTTCATCCATATCATATTTCGCAAAACAGATTACGAATGTGATTTTATCTATACCGTTCTCATCAAAAGATCAACGTTTTCACACAGTGTCAGCATCTACTTTCATTACTCCATACTATTTCTGAATTCGTCCATGACACTCATAAATATAGTCAATAATTCAATTGCTGTCAATTTGGCTGTCACCTCAAAAATCTATTGCTTCTACGAAGGGCCATGGGACTTGACAGAAGTGCTTCTGAGTCTCTGGGCCAGATTGATTTCCATGTGTTTGGGGAGGGTGCAGTGTGCAAAGAAATAAGCCCTAGTCCCACCTCATGGTTCACTGACACAGAATTCACTTGCCCACAGCCATACCTGATCTCTGTGTGCTGGCCTCACACATGCCGCTGGGCTTAGAACATAGAGCTGCGATGAATTATTAACATTGTAGCCGGAGTGGTTGTTCGAGATACAGAGGATAGTAAACACACATCTCTCTAGTGAGCAGCATAGCACAGGCAAGGTTAAAGAAGATACAGATGTACTGCAATAAAACAGGCCGTTTTTAAGGTCAGCTCGGGACAATTTGTGATTGTTCTTTACATTTTATATACACTATTGGAACTAGAAATGTAGACATATATATATATATATATACAGGCAAAGGTAAGATTGTGGGCATTCTGTATAGTTTTTATGGAAAAACAAACAGATGAAAGTTCAGCTGCAAAACCAACACCAAGTGTGTGGTTCGCCAAAGGCTCATGCAGAGCTATAAAAGAATCAAAACTTTGACTGAAAATGGCTGCCTTTTTTACTTTTGAGAACATTGTCTCCCAACAGTGTGAGTGTTTTGTAGAAAAGGTAAGAGCTGTTTTAGCCGGAAAGTATACATATTAGGTGTACTAGTAGTAGACAGCAAATATCTCTATATGGCTCTGGTCATCACTATAGTAAACTATGACTCAAAACATGTAACCTATACAGCAGATGTATTAAATGTGCATACAAATAAATAAAAAATTTGTTCAAGGACCCACGCCCTCAGAACAATTTTCTTAACTACTGCCCAGCCCAGTAGGATCCATCTGAGTAGCAATATCACTCCAAATAATTTTTCCACACGTAGAGCAGAAAACCTCCTATTTCACTCAGTTGGCAGCCAGGGCACTGTGCTGTAGACTGACACATTGAGGCTACTCCGCTGTCACTCTTGACAGTGAAGCTTAATGAACAAACATACACACCAACATAAACATGCACTAGAAAGTGTTCAGAAATTGTTTAGTAACCGCACATCGTCTCCCAGCTTTTCATTCTGACATTGATTTGAAGATTATATTTGGAGCCTTGGTCAAAATGTCTACGACAACTCATTCACAGGTCATTGCATTAAAATATGCTGTGATGAACGCTCAAATGCTTCCGGTAAGCACGTCAAGGTCACTAAAGTGACGTTCATGTTCCAAGGTCAGATCCCTGCCCATCCTGAAGCTAGACGGTATGACGCTGGGTGTTTAAGGGGGATTTTATGTTAGATTCAGAGCACTCAAATCCATTCAGCATTTGTATACTCAAACATGGTCATCAAGAGTAAAACTGTAGGCTGGCAGACACATTTAATGAGAGCACAATTGGAGCACGAGGAAATATGTTCCTCTATATGGCACTTCTCAGTGAGGTCAATTGCCCATGGATTTTTCTTCAGCCAAGCCTATCTCATGTCTTCTTACTGTTCCCAGCCAGGCAGCTCAGCATCGGATCAAGGGAAGCCAGTGGAAGCGAGGCCATGTTCCCAGGTCCGTATAGAAGTGAGCTTCGTTTCGCTGTGGCCTTTTAAAACGACAAACACTGCGGCTGTCACGCGGGGTCCCCAAAGCTCTCAGTGGTCTGAGCAGAGGTAGGCCCTGTCTATCAAAATGGCTCTGTCAGCACAATTCCTGCAAAGAGCCTTCCTTTCCCAACCACCCAGTCGCTAATAGCACTCCACTTGACGTGTGAGGAGGGGGCAGCTTGTGGTACACCACAGAGTATGGAATCATTGTTTGCTGATAAAACACTCTGGCGGTGGAAGCAGACAGGGAGTCCATCGCCAGAGTGTTAGCAATGACTGCAGATGAGACTTGAATGAGAAAGTCAATTCTGTTTCATTACAGGCAGATATAATAGGATTGTGTACTACCAAGAGAATGTATACTTTATTGGATACCAATTCCTGGGTTTAATGCCACATCGCTCACAACAGCAATTCGAGAGAAATAGTTATCTATGAATAGGATTTGTGAGGCGGGGATTTAGTTTCCTGACAAGGCGAGAATAATTGAATTGTACCAAGTGTTTGCAATGTTTCCCTTTGAAATATAGAGTGGAGATATGTATACAAATGACTTACTCAAGTCCCAGGATTCTTGCTTTAATATATTTTATAGAATAAATAATACAGCTGTGACCTCTATTATTTACCTTATCATCTGGGATCTCCTTTAGAGTTTGACGTCTTTACATTCTTTTTTAATAATAATAATAATAATAATAACTTTAATTTAAGAGTGCCTTTCTAAAACCCAAGGACACTTTACAATGCATGAAAAGTGAATGGATAGAAAATGCCAGGCAATGCTCAATTAAAAAAGACCAGTCAGTGTTCAGAGCAAGGTTTGGAATTCATCTCTTAATCGTAACATAAGATACGTGCACTCTGATCGAAACTGCATGGATTTTAGCCAATGGAAACCTTGTTCCCAGTGGTATCGCCTTAAGGCAAAAACGGTGTGACAAGGAGACTGTCATATTAGCTGTCAAATAATTCCTTATATAACATTAGTGTTGCAGGTAACTGTTATGCTACAAAGCTGTCCCAGAAATCCTCCGGGAGAAAAGTTATTGACTAGGACTAGACTCAACGACTAAGCGTACATATGAATAGAGAGTATTATTTGACACTATAGGTTACAATTTGTAGAATTGTCCCTTATAAGCATGTAGCAGACTGGAGAGGTTGCTGTTATAGCTGATTAAAGCATCCAATACCAGTGAATTGGCATGTCATTTAAATAATATTTTGTTGCATGCTTTCTAGGGCATCAAAGCTTGGTGGACGCTGTCCAAGGCTCTGCTCCTACCCGCTGTAGTATTAAACGCAAAGTCACTTGTCCATTTCTATGTGTTCATTGCCAGTCCTACCACCTCCTCAGATGAGCCCAAATGCCATACTGTGCGTGTGTTAAATCCTGATTGGACTCAGAGCACCATTAACATAGCGTGAGGACGATCGCGTTCCCTCGGAGGCTGAGGACATCTTCCGAGATGTGGTAATGAAGTGAGCTTGGAAAGCCTGGTTGACTCACCCAGCTTCCCTCTCCAAATCAATAGTAGGATTTATGAGGACGTCTGGAGCATGCTTTTACTCTCACCTCCTGATTGGAGGGTACTTTAATTGCTGAAATCTATTCCGCTGATTAGACATAACTCACACGGTGCTGCAGTGTGTAATTCACTGGTAATTAAAGCGCAGAGTTAAGAGACAAGGTGGCTTCATTAATTAACGCCAGACTCCCCCATATGTAGATAAAATCAATAGCATATTCCTCTCCATTCATAATTGGGATATTTGTTTCCAGGCCAACACTTCGAATGTGCTAGGACACGTCTAAGTTGGTAAATCTATAGGCTACACCCCCGAAAAAGGCGTGGACGGGGCGGCGTGCTAGTCGTGCTTAGGTTGGTGCACTCTCAGGGCCCAAAGTTGCGTGTGCGATTTGTTCATGCTGATTGGGTATCAGTTCCAATAGGGGTGTAGTTTGCTCTTCATGGTTAATTCAAGTTAGAAGTCGAGAATCAAATGCGGCTAATGAAGCACAGACGCCATGACCCTTCTTCTCCTTTGTCAGCAATGTCTCTGGGTAAACACGAAAAGGCTTGGAAATAGATCACTCAATATCTGCTCATTTGAGATGTATTTGTTCTATTACACTAAACAAACCTTAGAGAGGAGAAAATAAACAACGCTGATTGTAGCCTTTGTGCCAAAAGCCTGATTGCTTTTAGGTTGAAAATGGTTTACAATATAATAAGCAATAGAGTCTGTGGTCTCTGGCTACATGTCTTTATTTTTCTCCTTATCTTCTCCCTGCCACTGATACGGACCAATTTTACAGTGAAATGCTTGCTGGCACTTTAGAGTCTTATAATCGAGAAAAATGTAAAAAAATTAAGTCAATCATCAGGTAATTTACTATCAACCATTTCCAGTCTTAACAAACTGAATAATGGGTTCCCACTCTGCATAATTCTACATATGTGGGAATACATGTTTGGTCCCCTGAAAAATAAACAAGTCTGAAACTATTGGAAATAATAGTCTAACCTCTAACTGAAGTGACAATGAAAATGAAGCTGCCTGAAATGTTTAAGAAGTGTCAAAACTCATACATCCAACCGTATTGCTGCTCTTCCCCCTCGTAATTGACTATTTATCTGCATTGTTTGGTGGTCAATACAACCAAGCATAGAGCTGATGAAGAGGACAAAATGGATGAATGAAATCAACAGAATGGAACTATCGGGTTGCCCTGACCTATTAAGTATGTTTGACATTTCATTGCATTGATCCCAATGAAAAAAGAAGTAATAGCTTTGATTAAATCATTATCACTACTTTATTTGATTACAGTCTAACACGGATGAGTGCTTTTCCCCAACATTGTGTCTCTATTAGGAGTGTCATGTCTAATGCACCAGAGATTGCAGTGAATAATAATATGCATTCCATAAGCAAGCACATTTGTCATGCACAAAGAGTCATAAGCCTGATGTTCAAACCTTCTGCTGCGAGCTGCAGCATGCATTAAGATAACTGGCATTTTGTAAATATTTGTCCTGGTAACACATTTTCAGGTTGAGTGACTCTCTTCACAATAGGAGACAACAAACAAACAGGCAGGGGCATGTCTAAAGGGATGGCACGTGGTGGCACATCCACATCCATTTTTAGAAGAGATAGGACTTTGGCAATTTAACAACACAAAGTCACTGTTGTATGTAGTATGTACACAATAAATTATGTACTTATTATGGATTTTTCTTTGAAATGTGGACTGGAGTGTTGTTGTGAACTGCAGCAATATAAAATGCATAGGTTGTGAACAACAGTGAGTGATTTAGCCAAAAGACGGCTACTTGTTGATTGCCCTAAATTCTAAAGATGACCCTCGCGGGTATAATTGTTTCAAAAGCTCCCAACTCCCATTGTATTATTACGTAGCTTGATAGTTTAGTTAGCTTGGCGATTGTTACCTTTCTCTTTTAATTTGTTGCTTATAACTTTTCTCGTCAAAATTTGTATAAAAACACCAAACTTGAAATCTCTGTTTAGTTCAACACTAAATAAACCATTTTCTTAATTATGGATTAAACCTTTTGGAACATCGTGCAGCCTAACTGGAAGATGTTCCCTAGAAGACAGCAAAGACATGGTAAGAAGAGGAGGGGCGTTCTGCATGGTATGAAGAATATTCACGGTTAGAATGTTCAGGACTCGGCCCATTGTTTTGTATGCAGACATTTTGCACTCCCCTCTGCCCCTCAATCTGCATTCACTTCACTCTCTGCTTTTGCGAACTGGAAAAAAAGCCAAGGACAGTGGGTTTGCAATACATTCTAAATCAGAGCATCATGTAAATGTTATGTTGGCATGGTCTGAATGCAAAAGGGGAGCTGAAAATAACATGTTGTTGTTGCAATCAATGATAAAGAGTACAAAAAAACTGTGAGAGAGAATTGGGACTGTGGCAAATGTTCTCCTGCTTACTGCTACACAAATTATTCACCAAAGAGGCCAATGTGAGTCAGAGGAGTCTGATAATAGTACGAACTTTCTGGTCATATTGTAACAAATAGCAAAACATACCCTTCACCCAGGAGTGAATCAACAAATTTTCAGTGGAAATTCAAACTACACAAGTAATCTTTGAGTGCTTGGCGGAGGTGGTTACGAATAATATCATCAAAGAGGTCAAAGAAAGTGAGGCATTCAGTGTTTTAGCCGATTCAACTAAGGACAAGAAAAAATATCAAATTTCACTGGTCCTGAGATATTATTATAAGGGGGCAGTACATGAGAGTTTTCAACATTTTCAAAAAGCTGATCGTTTAGACGCTGCAGGTCTAACAGAGAAGATCATCGATTGTCTGGAGAGATATGGGTTGGAGTCCAAAACCAATCATGGGTAAGCCAGGGATATGACGGAGCGTCCCTAATAAGTGGAAAATGAGCAGGTGTTTCTGCACGCATAAAGGCAGAGGCAAAATATGCGTTCCATGTGCACTGAAACGCCCATTGCTAGTACTAGTTGATTCTGTCAAGTTAGTACATGAGGTTTCTTTTCTTCAGATCAGGTTTCTTTTCTTTCCTGGAGCTGTACGTCTTCATGTCTGGCTCGTGCAGTCACCACAAATGGCCAGAAGTTCAGTGAGAAATGTATGGAGGCCAGCCCAGAGAGCTTCAGAAGCTTAGCGACACAAGATGGGCATGCAGGCACTTTGCCTGCCGTAATATGATGGACAGGCTACCTGCAGTGCCTGGTGTCCTTGAAGATATCGCTGATGAGAGAAGTGGAGGGCAGGTCTGTAGAGGCGAATGGTCAACTTGCCCAATTGACTTACCTTTCATTGGGCTTCTAATAACATTCTGTAAAGTACTGGGTAACACCAAGCTTCTCTCTGATAGGCTTCAGTCTCCGTCATCAGACCTAGCGAGAGCTGTTGAGCTTATTGAAGCACTTCAGGACACACGTCAGAATTACAGGGGAAACCTTTTTTTGATGAGCGATGGAGAGCGGTCATAGACACAGCTCAACATTGCAATATCAGCATTGAAAGGGTGGCAAAAAGGCAACGGGAGACCAGCAATAGACCAATGGGATCTGTAGTAACATCCACTGCTAGTGAGCGTAGTGGTGAACAAGATGACAAGGATGGTTTTCGAAAGAACAACTTCGGATATAATCTATCCAATCCTTGACTCTATGATTGAGGAGTTGCAGAAACGCTTCTCCAAGCCCAATTGCAGCATAATGAGAGGTGTTCAAGCACTTCATTCCAACCGCAGCAGCTTTTTAGAGAGAAGAAGAAGAAGTCACCTCTTTTTTTTTTTTTTTTTTTTTCACGGATCTACAAAGTCAAACTTAAGATGATCTAAGTCATGAGCTCCACCAAGCCAAAAGGATTCTGGAAAGAAAAAGGAAAGATGGAACACAAAGCCTTACCAGTGTATCAGAGTTCTTTCAAAGAGGGGCTCCAGGACCCTTTCCGGTTGTGCAAAATTGCAATTGCAAAACCGGTAAGCAGTGCTGCTTGTGAACGTAATTTTTCCACTCTGAAATTTATCAAAAATCACCTGCCAACAAATGTGACTGATGAGCAACTGAGTGACCTCAGCGTAGAGTCACTGATAGCCAAGTCCCTGGATATGGATGAGTTTATTCGACTGTTTAGTTGCCAGCACAAAAACAGAATACAGCTGTTCTGAGGCAGAGCAAAGCTTACGTGTGTGATGGTGCAGTTTATCAATGAAGACCAATGTCAAGCTCATAACATGGAGTGCAGGGAACACATACACACTGCAATGTTTATAAAAAATTTAAATAGTTAAATTTATGATTAATGTTGATGTTTTTTATATCTAGTGGAACCAAGTTGTGTGGTCCTATCCTTGCAAGACAGTTATTCAATACAAAAAGATTTTTATCAATATGTTTTCAGTGGAACCCTTGAACACAGAAGATAAGTTGGATATTTATTGGTTTGAAGAAGTGCATAATGCCAAAGCTATCTGAAAAGAGCTATAGCCGCAAGACATAGTGGGATATTAGTTAGAACCTAGCTATTTATTGAGTGTTGCTTGTTAGAAAAGATTTGCGAGGATTACTAATGTATGAGGTCCAGGTTTATAGAAGGAATCCTTCAGAAAGGTTCACTAATGTTTGGCTGCCATAATCATAACATACTGACTTTACAAATAAATAGTGTATTGTCATGTGTAACTGATCCTAAACTGTGATTTACAGGTTTCTGACATCTTTTAATAAGTCAAACCTGCAATTGAGAACCACATTGTTATAATGTGATGTGATGTGAAGGCATACCAAGTTGGACCAAATGCCAATGAGTTGTGTATAGTCATTTCATTCAGTTAATTCAGTTGATATTAAATGACTGCATTTGCTATCCTTTGAATGACTGACTGGTTCTTTAGTCCCCCTGACTGGTTCTTGGTCCCCCCTGTGCCACTTCATTTAAAAAATCCTAGAACCGCCCCTGCAAACAAGATGTGCTACAAAGGCAGGGCGGCTTCAGAGTGACAAGATTAATTCATGCAAAAGTTGTGATGTTCCTGTACTCAATGTTTCCTTGATCAGACAAAAACAAATTAATTGAATTATTATATTATTATTATTATTATTATTATTATTATTATTATTATTATTATTATTATTATTGTTACATTAAGAAGCAGATTAAGCAGAAGAGGAAAAACTATTTGTGCAGCACTTTTTTTTTTAAAAGAGTTTGAAAAAAAAGTATTGGCAACCAAATCAAAACAAAAATAATAACAAAAAACACCTCTGAAAAGGTCAATTCATCTTGGTTGACCCCAGTCCACCTATAGGGTATAGTCAGCTCGCCTGTGGCTCTTACAGTCGTAAGATTCCAGATCTGCTTTGCATATTCCCCACCGGTAAGACCTTTTTGGGCCTGGGTGTTTGTCAGGTCTGAACACGGCCCTGGGATTATGCTGCTTGTAACTACATGGAGCGGAGCACCACGGGCTACAGATCTACGCTAGACAGCCTTTATCTACCCCGACAGATGCATTCAGCAAGACTTAGATGGAATGATTTTTTTAAACGCAAGCTTTACAAATGTCAAAAACACGTCACGTTTTCTAATGGTTTTGGTAAAAAGCCTGCCAAGACAAGAGGTTTATATTAAAGAAAGAGAAAACAGCGTGAAAAACGACTTCAGATATAATCTTCTTTATCATTTTAACGTAATCGCTGTCCAGATATATTCCACTGTCTTCCCCAGTGTGCAGACTATAGCTATGACTCTCTAGCAGTCTTTAGTGTGCAGACTATGGCTATGACTCTCTAGCAGTCTTTAGTGTGCAGACTATAGCTTTGACTCTCTAGAAGTCTAGTGTGCAGACTATAGCTTTGACTCTCTAGAAGTCTTTAACCAGTGTGCAGACTATACCTATGACTCTCTAGCAGTCTTTAGTGTGCGGACGATAGCACACTATGAGTCACACCACACACGAGTCTCTAACAGTCTTTAACCACTACCTCTGACCTTTGACCTCTCGGTGACCTCAATGCTCTTTTGACACAGAACACAGAGACCACTGCACTTCGGAATCACCCAGGACTGTAATCTAAAAACGCTATTTGACAAAGGGATATGAATTATGGGTAACTTCAAACGAGCATGTCTGTGGCCATGGGGAGCACGAAGCAACTATGGTACAACAGTGTTATTGTTATTTTTCCTCGAAATGAATATTGCATGAATCAAGCTTGTTTTTGAAAAGATGGCTGAAGCAGGAAATGAAGCGTGCAATTGAGACGGCCACACGGTGTGTTTCTCTGCAGCGTTCACTGTGAGGGCGAAGCGGCAGTGGCCTAGTCAGAAGAGGAAGCGAGGACAGCGGTTGTTTAGAGACTAAGGCTGAACTACTGACCCTCCTCTATCGCTGTCAGGAAGGCTGCTGGAGACCAGTGGAGAGAGGTCTGCCACAGAGTCACTGACGGGAAGAAATACAAATACATGGGCATGGTTTTAATACTGCACGTCTGCTGTGTGCTTGAGGTTAGAGTGCAGGGGCAGGGTTTTGTTCTGTTCCATAAGAAAACATACACACTCACACACTCGCAAACACACACACCACCACCCCGTAGTCCTTCTCTCTGCTCACCCATCGCTAGCTTATCGTTTATCTGCCGCGAGACTCTCGTTTATCTGTGTGTGTGTCTGCTGATAGGGGAGTTGTGGGCATACAGGTATGTTGTTATGAATTCAGCCGGGTGAGCCAGCATGAGTAGGGACGTGTCAGTAAGGTCCACAACTCTCAGCTGCTATCTGTTGTCTTGTTCACGTTTAGGGACGAGGGGGGCTGTTTCTCTGAGTTCACATTGTCCCTCTGAATCACCCCAAACTGTGAGCGGATGGAACAGACTGCTTTATGACATCACCAGCTACTGTGACAGAGGAGACAGAATCATCTGGATGGAACAGACTGCTTTATGACATCACCAGCTACTGTGACAGAGGAGACAGAATCATCTGGATGGAACAGACTGCTTTATGACATCACCAGCTACTGTGCACCTGCACCACACTGGACCAACGATCTGGCAGTTGGGACTTTCTACAAGACCCATACTTGCCAACCTTGAAACCTCAACAATTCAGAGGATTTCCAAACAATAGCAGGGGTCGGGAGGTCCTCTATACAAAAAACAGTATTGATAGAGAATTGTGGCAATGAAAATCGGGAGTCTCCTGGGAAAATCGGGAGAGTTGGCAAGTATGACAAACCTTGAAGGTTTACTGTGGTAATCTTTGCTTTCACATGTTAAAATAAGTGTTCAGCTGACTGCCTATCATTACGCCACTGGGCTGGCCAATATTGAGGTCGACTGCACCTATTTTTACAGGTAAACTCTCTTTTGCTCCATTGCGTCAGCCGTCAGTCAAATTTCCATCGCTAGTGCCGTGGGCTCTTCCTGTTTACACACCAGGCCTCCTAGTTATCCTGTCATGACTTGTCAGCGGTCAGCCTGGCCCCAAACAGGCTTGTTAACAGGTCAAAGGTTGATGGAGTCTCTGCCATACCAATATGATCACCCACATATACAGTATGTATCTTCTTATGATTTGAAATATATCATATGAGTAAATAGCATGTATGTAATAGCATGTAATTGATTGGGGCTGTGACCCTCACATTGAAAATGCAGCCCTGATAATTCCTTTTCTTCACATTGGGGTGACGGACACCAGCACACATCAGCCTGGTCTGGTTCCTTGGTGGGAAAACACCATGTGGAAGGGAGATGACATCAGAGAGGAGCATAGACAGACCACCACCGTGCATGACATCATCCCAGCTTCCTGGAGTGAAACCCCCCCTGTCCCTGTATGACCTATTGTTGTATTTGACACTAACGCCTTAATGTACAGTACATAATTGTGTTTCTATAGCTTTGTTGTATATTTTGTCCAGCTGCCACTTGAAACCCTTGGAATAATGTAAGCCAGTGTGGACCTGTTCTAGTTCACTTCACTATTACATTGCAAAAACCTTTTCATAATACGGCTTCATCTAGCAAGAGGCAACACCACCAACCACATGATCTGATGTGAAGATCCCCCTTGACATTATAATGTGACCCTTGACCTCATAGAGTCATGTCATGTGGACGTGATTCATGGTATGAGTCATCTGCCACACACAACCTGATTCGTATGAGCTAAAGATTAACTAGTGGCTCGAAATCCAAGCCATGAAATTGAATCAGCCTGCTAGCCTGCAGCATAATACCAACAAAAAAAAAACAGGACAGCTTGCTGCGATTGGAATGCATGGAACACCCACTCACACACACGCACACACACACACACACACACCAGGTCGCACAGCCAGAGTGTGACGTCATGACCTTTGAACCGAAGCCGGTGACGCGGTCCTTCACCTAGGTTACCCTCATCAGTGTCCCTCTGAATCTCAGACAGGACAGACACTAATATGGTCTGGCCGGCACGGAAGGCGAGACCAGGACCTGTGAAGTGAGTGGAGGAGGCTGGAGCCTCGGGGCGACGCACTGCCTCACACATCCCAGGATAATGTGCTCTGAGTCGGGCGACGTACAGACGCCCCCCTGGGGACGGAGGAATCGTACGGGCCCGTCCTAAAGTCATTGATTACGTATGGTGATACTAACTAGTAGACCCCGAGGAGAGCAACACAAGATACTGGTGGTGTACGTGATATATTTGTTTAGATTTGTAAGCTTGTCGTGCCTTTAAATTTGTCAGTTGGAATTGAATCATTGTACATGTTAATGGCAAAGCATTCCTTTGGGATGGTTATTAAATTGATTTGAAATAGCAGAAGTAATGTCAGTATAATATGAAGAAACCACAGTAGACAAAGACAGGAAGAAGACAAAGAGAGTGTTGTAGACATAGAGATAGAACACTAGAATTGGCAAGTGATGCAATAGAGTCTCTAGTGTTCTATCTCTATGGTGACAGACAGGTGGGAGTTCGTACCATGGGAAAGTGTTCCGGATCCCTCAGGAAAACGGTTCTCTCCTTGGCGATGCTGTTGCTATGGTAAAAGTCCACCAACTCGTTGAGGGATGGGAACAGCTCGTCCCAGATGAAGTACTGACCCGAGCGGTCCTCCAGAACTTTGAAATGCTGCACGTGGTCCCCATAGCTGCACACACACACACACACACACACACACACACACACACAGAAAGAGAGAGAGAAAAAATACCTGATTATAGGAGAAATTGAACTATATTATATGAAAATGTACCAATCATGGTCACTGTACAAATAACACATGAGTGTGATATCTTGTCAGCATTTTCAAACAGCACATGTTCCAGTAATTTCCCATATTACCTGTATAGCATCTGATACTAATACAAAATGAGTGTGATATCGAGGCCAGCTGCCCTAGGATAATAACCACCACACTAACGAGCACATGACGGCGCACTGAATTTGAGAAAAGATTGTGGTTTGTTGTACTGTAGATCTACATCTCGTAGATCAGACTCGCCTCGCCAGTCCAACAGCAGACAGTGGAATATTGTGCTTTTTTTTTGATCTTATCAAACTGAAGGCCAATAGAAACACGGATGTTTTTTTTTTCTCTGTTGATGTTGTCATGAAGGGAAAAACACGCAAGTTAGGGTCAGCCATCTTAGACACACAGTCACAATCTATTCCTTCTGAATAATCTAAATCCGTGGCAGGGTTCCGGAACATTCAGGAGCAAATGACAGTTGGAAGCAGCACGGCATCGAACGCATCTCCTCGGTTCCTATCTCTATAGATTAAGTTTTGTCTGTCCTTTCATACCGTATCATTCAAACCGCCATTACAGCACCAGACATGGTCCCCCCTGTTCTCTGCTGCCCCCAGCTGCCCAACGCTGGTTAGAGGCAGCATATTTCAAGTGATCGTTTCTACTTAGAAATCTGAGGTTACGGCCTATAAATATCACATAAATATCAGACTGGAGAACGAGAGAAAGAGAGGGAGAGAAAAGAGAGAGGGGTAAAGAGAGACAACGAGACGGAAAGAGGTGGGGGGGGGGTGTTACAATTAAGTCTTTAACAATTACAACCAAGAGACATTAGAGAAACCATCTCTGTATCACCACTTAGCAGCAGCTTTCACACACACACACACACACACACACACACACACACACCCCTCTTTGCCTCTGAAGTAGCTGATTCTAATTAAGGCCCAAAGCAATACGGAGATTATGTTGTCTTTCCAGTAAAGCCAAGAGGGAGGAGGGGGTGAGAGAGTATTGGACAGAGTCTGATGGACAAAGAAAGAGAGAGGAAGGGAGTGAAAAAGAGATGGACAGAGGAAAAGACAGACAGGCTGAAAGAAATGTACCCAACAGACAGACAGACAGACAGGCAGACAGACAGACAGGCAGACAGACAGGCAGACAGACAGAAAGACAGACCGGCTGAAAAAAATGTACCTAACAGACAGACAGACAGAGAGAGAGACAGACAGACAGGCTGAAAGAAATGTACCCAACAGACAGACAGACAGACAGGCAGACAGACAGGCAGACAGACAGACAGACAGGCTGAAAGAAATTAACCTAACAGACAGGCAGACAGACAGACAGACAGACAGACAGACAGAGAGATAGACAGACAGACAGACAG
>JAVQIZ010059667.1:0-11939 GCA_036023535.2 Galaxias brevipinnis
CCTCCACCAAACTTTACAGTAGGCACTATGCATTCCTGCAGGTAGCGTTTTCCTGGCATCTGCCAAACCTGGATTCGTCCATCAGACTGCCAGATAGTGAAGTGTGATTCATCACTCCAGAGAACACGTTTCCACTGCTCCAGAATCCAGCAGCGGTGAGCTTTACACCACTCCAGCCGACGCTTGGCATTGCACACAGTGATCTTAGGCTTGTGTGCAGCTGCTCGGCCATGGAAACCCATTTCATGAAGATCCCGACGCACAGTTACTGTGCTGATGTTGCTTCCAGAGGCAGTTTGGATCTCTGTAGTGAGTGATGCAACAGAGGATAGGTGATTTTAACGCACTACACACTCCAGCACTCGGCGGCCCCACTCTGTGAGTGTGCGTGGTCTACCGCTTCGTGGCTGAGCTGTTGTTGCTCCTAGACGATTCCAGTTCACAATAATAGCACTTGCACTTGACCAGGGCAGATCTAGCAGGGCATAAATTTCATGAACTGACTTGTAGCAATGGTGGCATCCTATGACAGTGCCACGTTTAAAGTCACTGAGCTCTTCTGTACGACCCATTCTACTGCCAATGTATGTCTATGGAGATTGCATGGCTTTGTGCTTGATTTTATGCACTTGTTAGCAATGGGTGTGGGGGGTGTCCACATACTTTTGGCCAAATAGTGTATATATAAATATAAAAGCCAATAATGTGTCAGTCAGGGCTGGCAGATTGTGGTAAACGCGCCTGTTCTGGAAGTGGGGCATCACTGACCTCTGCTGGTTGCAGGAGCACCCAACCCCTGATAGGAAGAAGACAAGCCAGTGGAAGCAGTGTGATGTTTTGGGCAATGTTCTGCTGGGAAACCTTGGGTCCTGCCATTCACGTGAATGTTACTTTGACACAATACCACCAACCTAAACACAGACCATGTACACCCCTTCATGGCAATGGTATTCCCTGATGGCGGTGACCTCTTGCAGCTGTAAAATGGGCAGTGCCGCACTGCAAAAATTGTTCAGGAATGGTCTCTGGTCCTCCAAATCCTCCAGATCTCAATCAGATAGAGTATTTGCTGAAACAAGAAGTCAGATCTATGGAGGCCCCACCTCGTAACTTACAGGAGTTAAAGGATCTGCTGCTAACGTCTTGGTGCCAGATACCTCAGGACACCTTAAGAGGTACTGTGGATTCCATGCTTCAACAGGTCAGAGCTGTTTTGGCGTCACAAGGAGGACCTACACAATATTACATGGGTGGTTTTAATGTTGTGGCTGATCAGTGTAGATTTTTAGTTGAGGACTTTTTCCAAGAACAAAACCTATGCATTTTGGAAGCTAACTGTGAATTAGCAAGCGCTATATAGATTTCAACATTTGTATGATATGAAATTAAGTATACTTATTGTTGTATTTATAATTTATAAATATATTTGTATAGAATGGTAGACTTAATTTAACCCAATTCCCTACTGAGCCTTGTCATTGGCTTTTCATTTTTCAAAAAGAAGCATTATGCTACTACCCGTGAATAGCAGTAGCAATTCTGGCTTCACTTACCCTCTTGAGAGTTGTTTTTCCATGTTATATAATGGAGTGACAAAATGTGAACTTTAAACTCACTAAAGGCAAGACAGAGCCTATGACAGGAAAAACATAGGTGAGCAAGCATAACGCAAAAGTGAATGGAAACAGGATCCCTGGCTCCTCCTACCCCTTTTGTGTGTATAGGGGTCAGGGGAGGACAAAAAGGCGTTTTACTTGCATTGGCTTGATCTACTACAAACAGCCAAGAGTTGTGTCGAAGTTGAACTGCTTGCAAGTATGGAGATAGTGGGGCTGCTAGGCTGGAGCTCTGTGGGTCCTGCTTTGCTTTTTGCTCTGCTTTTCGTGGTCTTCAATGAGATTTTTAAATTCATCTCCTTGAGGAACAGATTTCCCCCAGGCCCCAAGCCTTGGCCTCTTTTTGGTAATTTGCCATCAATGTTAAAGGACCCCTTCAGGACTATTGATGAGGTGAGTTTGACACTGCATTAGAAGCGTATTTATTGCCAGGAACCGCTGAGTGTATATTCTATTTCCTTTCTTGCTTTGATTCTTTTATGAACTACTCTTTGAATCTTACTGAATATGTTGAACCCTCAGAGCTGATATGGTATTGAAGAAAAGACTCAGGAGATATACAGAAATAATGTGTCTTCTAAATTCATACTAGAGAGTTGCATGTTTCAAAACATATTTGTTTTTTCCTCATTTCTTTGAGGGAAAAGATTGCAACATTTGGAGAAATCAGCACCATCTTCTTGGGTAGGAAACCGTCTATAGTACTGAATAAACTCCAAATTACCAAGGAAGCTCTGGTTCAGAATGGAATTGCCTTCTCAGGGCGGCCAGCCCTACCCATCGTTGATTGGATCACCAAAGGGAATGGTGAGTTTTTTCACCAATACTGTTGTACTGAGATCTTAGTGTGCTTTTACTGCAGTTTCACTATACACTCTAGTTATTCTGGTTTCTACAGGCATTGTTATGGCTGCTTTTGGGCATTCCTGGAGGCAACAGAGGAAGTTTGCATCCCTAACACTGAGGAATTTTGGCCTGGGGAAGAAGTCCATGGAGGAGCGAATAAAAGAAGAGACACATTTCCTTGTTGAGGAACTAGAAAAAGCTGGCAGTAAGCAGCTCCTACAACTAAGAGAACTAGAACTCCCATTCTGCACAACGTTGTTTTTTATTTGAATGAGCATACTTAGTGGCACTTTCTGTTTGTGTCTATAGTATGATGGATCATATAAATCAAAGTATGTCATTTGCAATATTACCTGTTTCCTCAAAGGGAATCCAATGGACCCACAACAGGTGCTCCAGAATGCAGTTTCCAATATAATCTGCTCCCTCGTTTTTGGAGACCGCTATGAGTACACAGACAAACACTTTAACAATCTCCTGAACATCATCTCTGAAAACATCTTCTTGTCTGGATCTGCTCTTGGTCAGGCAAGTGTATTAGCAAGAATGCATTATCTACCTAAAGGAAGGAGGGGCTGGGGAACCGTAAATCACTGATACTGGAAAAAAATAAGTTATTTCCCTTTTTTCAGTAAACACGATTTGTGGGATTTTTCTAACTGATAGGTCTTCAACCTGATCCCAGTTATCAAACATATTCCGGGCCCCCACCAGCAGATAAACAGAAATGCCAATGAGTTGAAGAGTTTTATTAGACAATTGGCAGATGTACACAAAAAAACCCTTGACAGAGACAACCTTCGAGACTTTATTGACGCATATCTAGTGGAGATGGAGAAAGTAAGCCACTTTAACCCAAATAATTCAGTTCTTAACGAATCATTTAAATGTGCCTGTGCAGAAACCCACTACTCAAATGTGTAATCAAACACATTATTATTGAATTAAGTTGACAATACAATGAATGTATTCTATATTTTGTGTCTTGAGTAGCAGGCGTCTAGTTCAGACTCCACGTTCTTTGAAGATAATATGGTGCTCTCAGTGGCAGATCTTTTTCTGGCTGGGACAGACACTACTTCTACCACCCTCAGATGGGGCTTGATGTATATGATGGAACATCCAGACATTCAAGGTACCAAATAAAATTTAAAACACAGTGCTCTTACTTTATACAACGCCAACCCATATTACGTTCTGCTTTGCGTACGTTAAATCCACGGGTATAGTTTGTAAAAAGCCCATTTGAATAACTGATTTTTCAGTGTTTAAAGCTAATCCAAGACCAGAATTACTAAGTTCCCCAAGTTCATTTGAAGAATGAATTTGGTTGTTTTTTGCTGTGTTGTCTTAGCTTCAATGTTCTCTTTTTACTCAGAGCGTTGTCATAAGGAAATTGTCCATGTGTTGGGTTTTGAGCGTAAACCCTCAATGGATGACAGAACAGACCTCCCATATACCTATGCCACTATCCATGAGGTCCAGAGGCATGCCAATATTGCCCCACTGGGAATTGTACACGAGACCACCCAGGTTACTCAGCTGAGGGGATATACTTTACCAAAAGTAAGGTTTGGCCATAAGTTGTTGCTGTCTTGACATACATTGCTCAACTTTCAGTTCTTACAAATATTCTTGATAACCAGGGAATAGACGTCTTTGTGAACCTCACTGCCATTTTAACGGACAAAGATTACTGGAAATATCCAAAGAGCTTCAATCCGGAGAACTTCCTGGATGACGAAGGCAAGTTCTGCAAACAGGAGTCCTTCCTAGCCTTCTCTCTTGGTGAGTGTCGTTTTTGAACACTTCCCATAGTGCATACAGACCTGTGTCTAGAGACTGACTGAGATTATGCATTCAATTTGTGAGATAATTCTATGTATAACAGTTGTCTATATAGTATTTTCATATTTGTAATACTGATGTCTTTCGACAAATCACCATTGTTTTATTTCTCTTTACAGGTCCTCGAGTGTGTCTTGGGGAACAACTGGCAAGGACAGAGCTCTTTTTATTTTTTACTTCCCTCCTCCAGCGCCTGCGCTTCTCCTGGCCCCTTGGGGCTGAACACCCAGACATGAAGGGTAACTTCAGTGTGGTCCGCAGCCCTAAGGCCTTCACCATGCTCTGCCACAGTCGAAGTGCTTCTAACTAACCTAGGAAATGATGTGCATCATGTACCAACTAGTAATGCACCAACTATAACCCATTGTACAATATTATTTGTTATTACTAAATCATAACAGTGAAAAAACACTGACATTACAATTGATGGTGAATGCAATATTATGTAAAACACACTTTGAAAGATTAGAGAATGACTTTGCATAAAAAAGTAAAGGGTGTGGTTACTATACATTGTTATGCAATGTAGTATGTTGCAGTGGGTGAAAGTATGTTCTGGAGGTTAAAGGTAACTAGCACCAGTTGCACAGGTGAATACTCTTCTGATAATTACAATCTATTTTATCAGTAATGATTGAAGTCTAATATTTTTTTTATTTTTTTTTTAATCATTTTCTATTACTATATATAATTAAGAAACCAATAAAATAAGTTCATGATAATTAAGTTATATTTCTGTTTAATTTATAAAACCATTTAGTTTAACCTGAAATTTGAGAAGTGTATTTTGAGTCTAAAAGCACTAAGACCATCTTAGAGTTCTCACCAGGTCGAAAGATTTAAGCGCGACCCGGACCGTTCCGGTAGAGTTGTTACTTTTATCTGAATTTCCGACCCGAGGCCTCTCTTCTAACATGAGTTTTGTTTTGGTCCAGTGTACCTGCATGCCCTGTATAGTAGACAGTAGCTGTCAGCGGGACAAACAGCAGGGACGAGAGGAAAAGAGACTTAGTTATTTTCTGCCTGATAGTAAGAGTGAGTCTAGGCAAGGCGATCACCTATAAAGTGTATTAGGAGCAGAGCAAATGATGGAGGTGAGCATTACTACAATGTAGTAACTATTTCTGCTGAATGTCAGTAAGAACAATTAAGATTTAGTTGCATAAAAAAATTGGGAATGTCTACTGATTTCTGGAGAAGTAGCAGCCATGTTTATGTTTGCCTGTCACACCAACCAAACCGTAGCAAATGCATAATTATAAAAAAATTATAATTGAAAACTGGCCGTTAAAGAATTCAATAATACACAATACTCAAGAATACACTTTGTGGACATCTTCAACTCATTTAATAATAATTCATTTTATTTAGTTTTTAGCACTTTTCTAGACACTCAAAGCGCTTTACACACATTGGCTGCCAATTAATAACACAGAACGTACTACGAATGGACTGACAGCTATCAAACACAATACTCACTCTGAGTGATACCACGGCAGCCATTTGCACCAGACTTGCACACCCAACATATCACAACAGACTTGCTCACACACATAGGACACACAGACCGACTCCAGGTGAATTGGCAGTGACTGGTCAGTGCACTGGTAGGAGAATGCGGCATGTTTTTTGATGATGGGAGGAAACCTGAGTACCCGGAGGAAACCCACACAAACACGAGGAGAACCTGCAAACTCCACACAGAAAGGCCCTTGGCTGAGGTGGGGATTGAACCCAACACCTTCTTGCTGTAAGGCTAACCACTGAGCCACCATGCTGCCCAACTAATTTGAAGATTAAACTTGGCAGAACCAGGGAGTTCACATTTAGCATTAAAATGCTTGATCAGACAACAACACACCATGGCAGAGTAAATATATATATATATGTAAATATATACTTTTTATATATATATAGTGTATAAACAAATAACAAATAACAAAATAATAATTAACATTTAAAAATAATATTCTCATGCCTCATGTTTTGTTTAGGGTGGTAAAGTATCCGCAGACACCTTCTCCAAGAGTTTAACGGAGTGGGTGGTATGCCAATATGAAGGACAAGTGAGGAGAGCTCTTTACATGCCCAGCTTGTTAAAAATAAACTTATGCTTGCTGTGAAAGTTGATGAAATGAGAAAGCATTATCGATTTAAAAAGGCTGGGTGGTATGCTAATTCATACTTATATATAATACAATATAATAATGTCTACTATTTTATTTCACAACAGCCATAGCATAAACATTTGTCTTGTAACGCTTTTAATGTAGATTTTGCATCAAATGGATGATCGTGCCTACTTTGATGACGTATTCCAGTGTAACGACCAAAATCTGGCCTCTTTTGTGGAAGACAAAAGTGTGCCCACAAAACATAAGGATATTACCCTGACCCACCACACAAAAAAGCACAGTACAATTCACGGTATCCATTACTATTGTCTACCTTTACATTCCTTGCTTTTGAATGAATTACAGTGCTAAAATATATATATATATCTATATATATAGATATATATATAGATATATATCTATATATATATACATATTGCTATTAACTATGTGCATGGATTAAAGCAAAATCTTCTGACCGATATTTTTTTTCCTGGCCAAGTCATTTTCCACACCTACAATAGGGTGAAGCTAACTGCTTAGGCGCCAAGGATTCGCCTCAGCCCCTCTGCCTTTCTGTTGGTGAGTCGGGGGCTGTGTTTTGGGTTTCTTTTGTGATTCTGTAAAACGTCGCCACGGTTGGTCAGTGCTGCTGCATTAAGAACCGCCACGGTATGTCACATTATTGTTAAGGGAGAAAACTGGGAACTGGACAATGGGAAGATTAGTAAGACTTGCTCAAACAATACGCTTGACAAATTTTGACAGTTCTAATCTTAACCAAAACATATAGGCCTAGTTGGTTTACATATGATTATTAATCCCGTTAGAGCTCAGGGTATATGCAGGAATCTAGAGGTTCAATTCAATACTTTTTAAGTCCCTTTCAATATATTTTAAGACTTCAGCGCCACTGTGAGTTGTAAACAGTTACACCATTGACACACCTTTACCTTCAGTTACTAGACGATTAAAACTGCAAAACTAAAAAGTATAACATCTAAAGATCATATAATACTCATTACTCTAGTTTAGTCACTGTGTGATTTATTTTCCTCTCTCTTGCTTTATGGTCTAGTCTTTCTCCTTGGAGGAACCTGCTTTCTCGCTCTCCTCTTCTCACACTGTTCTGCATGTCTCATTCTCTCTATTTCCCTTCCTGTCTCCAAAATATTTTTTCAATGATAAAAAAACTTTATGGAGATTGTAAAATTTTGAAACGTGTCAGCAGCAACATCTGACTACCATCATTTGATAAATAGCATGATTAATGCTATATAAACTAGTGTTTATAATAATTTGCCCACAATGTATATGTCATGAAGTTTATTGATAATTGACATACATTTGAAATACATTATTGTACAATATTTTAGCAAGATTTTATATATTTTAAAGAGCAGATACTGCCCAGGGGCAGGGGTGCCGGCAGGGATTTTGGGCCCCATGAAAAGATATCACATTGGGCCCCACCACCCCAGGCCACACCAACTGTGCAACTGCTGTAACCACACCTCAGAACCCAATGGACCCATTAAAAGCTTTAAAATAACTACCTCTGCAGACGTGCAACTCTCTTGTAGTCCAATACTTACTGTACAATATTTACTGACTGTGAGTTGTGAAAATAAAAAACACTGTATGCAACATTCTGCATACCGTGGAATTCACCATAGATGCAAGACTGATACTCTCTACACTCAGAAATAAAAGGCACATATTTGTTCTTTAGGGTTAAAATTTAACCAATGTACCATCAAAGGTACATTCATGTTCCCCTGGGGTACAAATAAGTACCTTTTGCAATGAAAAAAAGGACCACCTGAATTATGTATCGCTGAAAGGTACATGTACCTGTCAGACGTACAACTGTGGCTCAATGATCCAAAGCACACAAGAGTGCGCCGAAGCAGCGCTCTGTGACGGTGCAGAGACATCCGCTAGAGTGTACGAGAATGTGATTGGCTGAGATGAAAAGTCAAATCTGATAGGCTACAGAGCTTCCCCATTTGAAAAAAGCGTATTCGTGCGTCGAGCTGTGCCAGGAAGCTCTCAAAAAAATCCACACACGAAAACGATGTGATCCACAAATGTTAGGCACTTCACAAATGCAGATTCGTCAGGTTTCAAATAAATATAACCACTTTGAGATTTTTTTTACATTTGTTTAAACCGAAACATATTTGTTTGAACTACGTAATTTATATCTAAATCTCTAAAAACATTTGTGAATTGATATGCATTTATTTGTGAGCAGTGTCACTTACATATAAATCACAAAAGAATATTTGTGAATCCTTTCACATTTATTTGTGAACCACATCATTTATATACAAATCAGGAAATATATTTGTGAATTGTTCTGCATTTATTTGTGATTATTGATAGCGATCTAATTCCATAGATGCATGTTGTATTGTACCACAACGTACAGTAGCTAATGAGAGAAGACCATTGCACATGTTCAAGCAACAACCATCAAAATAAAAGAACCCCAGAAAAAGTGACTGTGTCCTGTGCGGTACCTATTTCCACGGGCTACATAAGGACACCAGATGTTCATCAGTATCACCTTGAATGTGATGTTGAGTTAAATCCAAATAACAAAACCATATATGGAGTGCAGAGTAAATGTCCATTTGATGAACTGCACTATTTCGAAATGATAACTTCCTTTCCACCAGAAAGAAGGCATGATCTATTAGAGGGAGTAATTCCTTTTGTCTTGAAACTTGTTTTGACTCGAGCTCAGAGAAAAACATATCACTATAACAGAAGTAAATGAACAGTTACAGAAAATCTCAATAGGCCAAAATGACAAGGTAAACGAACCTGTCTTTCTATCTGAAAAGCTTTAAATAAGTCAGGAATAGTTGGATCTGCATCACAAAAGTGGAGTCTTTTTAGGTTGCTCCCTTTTTTAGTAGCACACCGAGTTCCACCTGGTAGTAAATATTGGAATGTCTTCCTTTTATGTCGTGAGATAGCACAAAATGTCATGGCATCTACAGTAAAAAAGTGGAGTCTTCCCATGTTAGACTTGTTTCGGAGTTCCTCAAAAGAAATAAAAGATGTATTTGGATTATTACACCAAAGTGTCATTATTTGATCCACTACTCTCGACTTATGTCAATGTATGGACCTCTTCTTTCTTTTTGGTGCATGCGATTTGAAGGGAAGCATCAATATTTAAAAAATGTTGCCAGTAATTGTAGGAACTTCATTTACATAGCTACAACACTAAGTAGCCGTCAACAATTGAAACAGTGCGGGGAGTTTTCCTCTTAGATTTTGTGTGACTTTGACAAAGTATTGGGAAAGAGTGTTGGCACACCATTTGAATCTTTGTCAGCCCAACTTCAGACTGCTCTTTCAAACTTTGTAGGAACTGATTTGAAAAGCAAAGTTGTCCGAGTATCAGAGGTTTTAGTACAAAATGTTAAGTACGCCTTAAGATATTTTTGTTATTGCTACAGTTCATTCTGAGAAATCTTTTTAGGTAAAATAGATTATCAACATAGACAAAAAAGTTTTTTTTTTTAAGAGAAATGCTGATTCTAGTATCATATCTTTCACATTTCCAGGCATACCAGGTTCAATTTGACGATGATTGGTCATTTGTTTTGCCAGTCCAAGAGATACATTTTTAGCCCTTTCATCGTCATACTGTGAATGACAGATTGTTGATTAATATTTGTTTGATTATATATGTTTTCTTTTTTGAAAAGAATTTAGACCACTGCAAAATTATCAGTTTCTCTGGTTTTATTATTTAGCTGTATATTGATAGATTTGTTGTGTATTGATGAAAATGTGTTGTATTTGAATGTATTGTGTGTATTGTATTGGTAAATATTACAAAGCATTGTGTATTGTAAATCATATTTTATTGTCAATTATGAATTTAATGTGTGCTTAAAGAAATTAAAGGAAAATATTCTAAATAACCATTGCCTGTTTAAGGTACAATACATTTGTGATGAAACAAAAAATCAAAAGGGATCTAGGGTAGGAAACCCCAATGGAACACACATTAGTACCTAAAATTTACAAATAGCCTTTTCTTTTGAGCTGCATTTTTGATGGATTTGATGCTTAGATGGATTTATTGTGTGATGAAAATGTGTTGTATTCAAGTTTATTGTGTATTGATTGGTGACAATTTCAAAGCTTTGTGCAAAGTAAACCTTATCTTATTGCCATGTATGAATTTAATATATATTTTTATATTGAAAAAACTAAACAGGAATATTCTAAATATCCTTTGCCTGGGTTGTCTCTAGAAAAAGCTTTTCAATACAATACAGTACAATAAAGGGACATATTTGTTTCTGAAAGGTATAAAAAAAGCCTTGTCACTGGGATGGTAATCTAAAGATACAACTTTTGTACCAATGTGTACCTATGTAAAAGGTATATATTTGACCGTTGAGGTACAAGGGTACAATGTACAAGGGTACAATTTTGTACAATTTTTTTTGTACCTTTAGGATACCACCCCAGTGACAAGCGTTCGTACCCTTATAGGGACTATTTCATACCTTTTTTTCTGTGTTTTAAGAAATGTGGTAAAGGCCTTCTTTTACAGTTTATATGCCATTTCAATTCTTGTTGTGACAATTCTCTTTACATTAATAAATAACTTAAAATAAATCTATAGAACATGATATAACATAACAAAAAAATTTAATCTGTAGCACATTTTTTTAACAGTTGCCACTGTATGCCACTGCCTTATTCACCAACAGCCCAGCTCCGAACCTTCTTGCTAGCAAAGTCACTGATCAAGTCTTTGAAGTCCAGCTTTCTAGCCAACTGATTTTCAATGGAAAGACCACAAAGTCTGTCCTGGGACATTTTTTTTATCAGCTTTAGCTTACTGAATGCTCTCTCACCACCAGCAACCGTCACAGGCAGTGTGCAAAAATATACGCAAAGCAATGCACACTTCTCCTAAAATGCTTTGCAGCTGCATCTTACTAATTGCATTCAGGAGACAAATTAGGGGGGAACTTGGCAGCATATACAGTGTTCAGGTGTCTTAGTTCATGTTGAAACAGGTGTAAGACCTCTGGAATACTTCAAGATCACTAGTTGGCACACAGAAGGGACTTTATCCTCACTAATCCACCCTCCTTTCAGAACAGCAGAAAATGCTTATACAATGTTGGCAGTGGTGTGGAACCTAGTGTCCAAGTCACTTGTGATGTTGTCCATAGCAGTAAAAAACAGTGTTCCGAAACACAGTTGCTGCATTTTCCTGAGCTGTCTCCTCTTGAGAGGTCTCATCATGGAATCTCTTCCTTTTCCTCTGGCGGCTGTGTTCCTTGCCAAATTTAGGTGCAACATTCCTTTGCGAAGCAATCAGTGTTGCCTCAGACAGGAGAGACTCCCATCCATCTCTAAGAGCCTGCATTTCTTCCTTTAAGGCACTGATATTGGCAGCCTCTGTGTCAAGTGAGATTTTTCCTGACTGCAGAATCACAGTCCTGTCCTCAATAGATTGCAGTACTTT
>JAVQIZ010059729.1:0-11209 GCA_036023535.2 Galaxias brevipinnis
AACACATGCAAATAGACCAAACACAAGCAAATTAAGAAAACATCTTAAAAACATCAATTTGACAACACATGCACAGCATTTAGAAACGCGCTGCAAATACAGACAACACAACGATAATGTTTCCAGAGAACACCTAAAAGTGATGAACACGTCTGGACATGCTTGTTTGAAGTCAGCTATCCGTCGGATTTTTGGTTCATTTAAACATTGTGATCTCATGATTCAGATATTGCAGATATCTGCTGTTAACCTAGCATTGTCCTTTCGCTTATGATTAACCTGCCGTTTCAAATAACCAGACAAAATACACACAATTAAATGTGAAACATGCAATGTTAGCTGGCTATAGTTAACGCTACTTTCAGAACTGTCACCAAGAAATGTTCAAGGACGAAAATAAATTCCAAAATAAATTGTGTTTTCTGTACTTGCTCTAAGGGCCACCGTAGATCTACTTCTCCCAAATACTCTCAACCAATCAGGTTTTCTGGCTCTCAACCTAAGTCCATTCTAAAATATTGTCTTTTGAAGTGCTCATCTTGGAATATGGCATAATGGACATTATAACATCCTATCCTGTGTATATTGAAATGTCTCTTCCTTGTCTACATTGTGATAAGCATTCCAGCATTAATTCATTCATTCACTGGTGCACAACAGTACTGTAATGAGCAGAACATGACTTTAAAAGCTGGCAGATAGGGAACTTCTTAAAATTCAATGATTTTTTTGGAATACTTTTTTTTATAAAGAAATGCTCGTTATTTCAGTTGCCTGTGTAGTTCAGGATTACTGAATCTTTAGAGCAGCTAATACTAACCCTAATCCTCAAATGGACAGAGGGGTAAAAGGGAAAGAGCGGTGAAGCCCATTTTCAGAATTGTCTAATGCAGATTTAAGTGCGAGATCGAGACATACAGATCCATGCATAAAGAACTTTCCCTCCTCTAGGAACTGTGTAGACTATGAGTCAGCAAATTATATATAGCTTCAATTTGTGCTGGCAAGCTACACTCCTCACAAACAACAGAGCTTGCATTCACCCAACAAGAAGAGTGATTGTCTCACATCTATAAACCAAAACAAACAAATTAGAGTTCAAGTAATTAAGTTGGGTAAGATGCCACAATGAAAAAATCAACACAGTCAGGAAGTCTTATGTCTGTCAATAATTAAGTCCAGTAATATAGAACTGCCTAGTCCATGTGACTGTAATATAGATAACTGCGTATATAAAATGCATTACCACAAAGTTGTAAGAGATATGCTGAAGTAAATAACAATGGTATAATTTGCCCCTCTGTGGTAAAAGTATTGACGTTTGTCATTAATGCAATAATAGTTCATGTATTACTTATTCAGTTATTTATGAATTAATCAATAGTAATACACGATAGCTATCAATGAATGTAAGCAGAAGACTTTATATAATTTTTCTATCACACTAATCTTGGCATTGATAAGTGTGGTGTTTTCTATCAGACAATAAATGCTAATGTCAGCTCTCGACAGTCTGTTGCAACAGCCGGGAGAGCTTCCTTGTGTGGTTTAAACAATTGGACAAATGTAATACTGCAAATCACACATACACCCCCATCTGTGCAAACCCATAATTCTACACAGCCGACACAATAATGCATGCTATTACCCAAGTTGAAGGAAAACAATTTGAATAAATTATTACATATATAAATATGAAAGTTGAGTTTTACATGAGAAATATAGGTTTTACTATAATTTGGAGGTCCATCTATAAACCATGTGAGCCTATGCATAAAAAAAACCTGTATTTAAGAAAACCACTAAATCTGTATAAAATCCCTGAAGGAAACTGGCAATAATCCGACAGGTTAAAATCATTAACCCCCATAAAGACGGTTTTCACTTAAATATCCTTTATTTGAGACTATAAAGGTACTAAGTGCAGTGCACTAGACTCAAAGTAATACATCTATTGTATTGTACTGTATTGTATGGATGTATTGTTTGATTTATTCTCTGCATCAGTACATGCATATTGTCTTCGGTGCATCAACTGTATTTTCGCCTATGAGCATCGTATTTGCACAAGCAGATACAAGCCAAGTCAAGTTGAGCCCAGCTGCAAAGTGTGGTCCCATGGTAATACAATTGACCACTTAGACTGGCAACAAACACATAAAAAAATGCTAGCAGGCAGCGGACCACTTCAGTTACACCATCCACTGGAGCACAGTGCGTTGTCAACTTGTGAAGCAATGCTTAGCAGAAGGGCCACTGCATGGATCCAGGCCAGTCCACTAATCACTCATGTTAAAAACAGAATTAACAATAAGTTATGGTGCCTACAACCTAGTTCACACAGGCAGGACTCAGAAAGTCACGTATCATTTACCATTTGAAACAACACAGATTACCCAAGAACCTACCTAGTATCAGTGTATATACTGTTTCCTTTTACTTTAGTCAAACTTCACACCTGGTTCAGATAGGGTTGATGAGCACTAGACATCAACTGAAAAAAACGAATTATCAAGACATAGGACACTACCCAGAGGAAAGATTCTGTCTCATTGTTGTCTAGGAGCAATAAATGAATTCTTAATCTTGTCTAATGTGTATTCGTTTGCTTCTCACTTCTTGCTCCCAAAGGCCTCATAGGAGAAAAATAAGGGAAGTAAAAGAGAACTTTATTTTGAGACTTAGATGAGCTTTGAGACAAAATACTTGTCAAATACTTGGAGATACAAATGAGACTCATTAAAAATAATTCTGAGAACTCCTTACTGCTCAGTTTTAAGACAAATGTGAGACTATATATCACTCTTTCCTGAGGAGATTTTGAGAAGTAAAAGACAAAGCTCAAAGTCTCATTTAAGTATCACAAATGTCTAGGAGATATGGCATATACTTTTCCTCTACCACACAGTTCAACATAATCCACTCTTAAATTCTATTGAAATCCAAAATGTCAAGAACCTAGGTAATATTCTTAAATACGTATAATTTACTAATGCCTTCTTCAAATATACATTTTGATAGCTCGTCATCGTAAGAGTATAGCGACTAACAAAGAATACAGCTTTCCCTACACAATAAACATGAGCAGCCCTCTTCTCTTTGACCAGCTTAGCCTGTCAATTATATATAATAAGTTGTCCTACACCTTACACAAAAGCATCGGTCATAGCTGAGAAAGAGAACAACTGAGTAAACCACACCCGACTAGAAACCCAGTTCCCATCGGCAGTCTACTCTCATCTGCTCCATGATCTATTAGAAAACTGGATTGATGCAAGCAAACAGCATAGTAGGCCTCCTCCCTGATGCCTTACTTTAGCATGTATACAATACAGTATTCTGTTGACCAATATTCAGCAACACTCTACTTAATAAATTCTGATGCTCAAACTGTATTTATAACCTGAACAAAGGGTTTACCTGTAAATTATCAGCATAAAAACTCAGCAGCTCTATTGAACAGGTCTGCTCAGTAAGGACTGCTCCAGACATTTTCCCCATGTGGCATCTTAAAGCGCCATCCCTTGACTAAGCCTGTGATGATGATGTTTCTCTGGGCCTGCTGGCTCACCCACTTAACCGAATGGACCGTCGTTCTGAATTCCTACCAGTAATAAAGCAGAGAAGGCATCGATTCACTCCGTTCCGCTTTTTTTCCTACCTACCCTTTTCAGTAGTTTTTTTTCCCGTCTCCACCTCCACAGCACCAATGAAGCACTGTTCCCATGGAGATGCACGAGGCTGTGCCAGGATTGGTGGTTATATTGTGTGACGTAACAAGTGAAAGGGACAGCCCACTGGTTAATCAACAATGTTGTACTCAATTTCCTTTATTTTCTCTTCCCAGCTGTCTCATTCATCAATCTTCTCCTTCCATGTCATTAACACGGTCATATTCTCTTCCCCTCCATCTTCATCTTTCCCCTTTTCTTTGCTTCTCTCCATCATGCAACCGGCTTGACTAGTTATGGTTACGATTAGCATAACTAAACAGAGTTGGGTGCTTCCACTGATTTACACACATTTTCTCTCACATGCACAATGAAATGATTAGCTATACAGTATAGCCCATAGCGGACAATAGAACAGTCTCCATCTAGTATGCATTTAGAGCTGCAGTAGATCTTGGATAAGGAATGCTTGTTATTACTTTATCCTACACACATCTAACTAAAAACAGCGGTTTTAAAGTATTTTCCTCAAGCTATGCAAACATAAGTGTGCATATTCCCTCTAAGAGGGAAGCATATGGACACATGATCAGGCCAGGTGATTATGCATCTACCTCCAGGAAGGTTGGGATCAATGCATTCCTCACAGCTTTTGCTTACTTGCATTGTCGGCAGAATCAGCATGAGTCTACTCCTGGCTGACATGGTCTTCCATTTTGAGTAGGAAAATAATAACCATGTTCCTATGTGAAATATGTAAGCATTATTGAATTTGAATGACTTCTCCAAGTTCCAAGTGTAATGCAGCAATAGTATTAAACGTATTAATTAAAAGTACCAATCAAATTGGCAATCCACAATTTATGGAACAATTGAGCCATTTGCTGTATTCAGCAGAGTTATAAAATTTCGTGTCTAGAAGTAATTTATAACAACCTGATATGAATCACAGCTAGACAACAGTGAAGTACTCCATTATTGCTGTGTAGGGAACATCAAGGTGTACTCTTCCAATGATACTTTGTTTTATACGTGTGGTGACCTTACCTGCACTGGCTGGTGACGGGGTGGGGTGTGCGTTGATGACTCACACATTCACGGCTGTTTAATTACATCCACCCGACATGTCTCAGTGGGCTGAGGGTTAAAAATACACCCTGAGTTAGCACACACATTTTGTGTGTTAACAGAACAGTGTGGCTTCAAGATTTGAAAATTGGTATGGACCAATGCTTATCTTTTTTCCTTTGCTAGCTTTTAATCATCCTTCTGTGGCACCTACTCTGATAAACAACTATAAGATAAGCACATGAGGAAAGGCCTTCATTTAAAGATTGAGGTTGGAGTTGTTCAATTAGAACATGTTGTATAATAATGTTTCTATGTTGGCTACTGAACCACAGAAGAAGGACGAACTCTATTTCCACCAAACTCATTTGTTTTCCTCCTCCTCCCTCCTTCCCTCTCTGTTTCATCTACTATCTGGAGGGATGGACAGGCACATCCTGTGAATGAAATGCCTTGTTGACAGGTCCTCCACCCAATATGCTGCTCAAACACACAGACACAATTGCATACACACTATATCAATCAATCTGTATCTACAGTCTAGTTAAAGGGGTGGTAGCCATTTGCTAGAATCCCATCTAATTTAACCATAAACTCATAATACAACATGCTGAAATGCCAATTAGCGTATCTTTATAATGCATATGGATTTAATTTAAAGATATAATCATGCATAACTGCAGAAAAAACTGAAAACCACCATAGCTTTCATTACGATTCTACCACTGTATATATCCCATGATTACTGTAACAATTGTGGTTGCAGGTATAGCTAGGTTTCAGTCTAGCTCAAAGATTGCCTTTCATTTTGCTGTGTCAGCTTATCGTTCTGTTCTGAATCTTATTTGACGCTCACGTCAGCTGAAAAACAAAGGAGGGTCTGGCACACCTACACTTTTAAGATACTTAGCAGGATTGAAAATGACAAAAGTTTACACCGTCTTTGGTGTCTAACTAAGCATTGTCCCAGCTTCACATACTGTGCTCTAAAGTGGGACATGGTCTTATTATTTATAAGTAAAGGTTTGTTAGACCCATAAAGATTGATGCTGTTAAGGAACTGGATCATCAGTTCTAATTGTACAGTAACAGACAATCAGATCCATTTTGACATGCAGTAAACTAAGTTCTGTAAGCAGCACATGAAGTGAGGATAGCTTAAGTTGTTATGCTGACCTGTTGTCCATCTTCACAGCAACAGTGACTCTGAACCTGGAAAAAAAACACAGAGCAGTAGATTGGAAACTTTACAGAGTGATGATGACACAGCTGAAGGAGACAAAGAGAGGGTTGTTCATGGTCTCAAATCCATACTCTTGAGAACAATTAATGCACCACTAGGCAATTTCCACTTGACATTGTGACACGATGTAAAATCAACTTTTTCCATCGTCTCAACAGTGATATAAAGCAAAACTGAAGTACCCAAAAAGTAGAACAAACAACAACTGCAAATTGCCTCAACAATAAATCTGTGCTGTTTTCTAAACCTGCTAGAGGTTCCACACTGGTTCCTGGCATGGATATAAAGGTGGAAACCCAGGAGTTTGATATGATAACATGACAAGAAGAAATCAGCATAAAGAAGAGAGTGGTGGGTTACGAGAGGGGGGGTGTGTATGCTGATGACGTTGGGGCTAGCTGATAGAGAGAGAGAGAGAGAGAGAGCAAGAGCGAGAGAGAGAGAGAGAAAGAGAGAGAGCGCAGTCTATTTTTAGATCAGGGGGAGGATGGGGCTGAGTAAGGGGGGAGTGAGTGGGTTAGATCGTCGTGATGCTTCTCGGATTGCTCTCCACTCCTCTTTTCACTAAATGACTGCAATATACAGTATATATATATATCTCTCAGTAGAAAATCACCACGTTTATTATTCACACCATTCTCGCCATCCCTCTATGCCTTTCTAACCCAAGCTCTCTGAGCAATTCTCCAATTATGAAATTCCTCTTATTTGAATCTGTGGTTGCTGATAGAGGGCCATGCCAGGGCAAAGACAGGGAGGTATTGATTTTGCCCCAATGCAGGCTGGCTCATACAAAGCCTTTGGTTGGCTTTGGGATAAAACGCCTCTGCCTTTTTGATATATAGCCTAAATGAGGTATCGGACGTACTGTGATGGAATACACATTAGGGTAGCAAAAGGGAGGGCATTCCCAGCCCTCAGTCCACATACTCTCTTCAGGTCCAATAACCATAACAAGTACTAAACCTGCACACATGGCCCTGGAGTTGTTTGTTTTGTCATGAACAGAGAAAATATAAATATTATGGACGGTGAGAGCAGAGCTTTGAAGACGACGCTCCAGAATGCAAACAGCGGCTTTCATTTATCTAAGTGCAGGGGTAAACCATGGAGCAGAATGGGAGAAAGCAGCCACCTGTGATAAGAGATTAGGGGTTGAATGGAGTCTTGAATATGCTGCTCAAGGATTGGTCGTTGAAGTCCACAGCATCATCCACTGAAAAGAAAGAAAGTTGATGTAGAGAGGTTAAGGATATCCTCACACCGACGGTCAGAGTGAATGTTTTTCCAGTTTCAGAAACACATAAGACGTTTGACGTTTGTAAGGGAGGTAGAAATGTCAGTTCCATAGAAACAGTCTTATGGTCCGACACCCATTGGTCATTTATTTGATGGGGACTGAGTCAGTGATGACCAGGCCAAGCATGTGCTCTGAAGTGTGTGGGGACACCAACATGTTGCTTAAGGTCTAGACAATCTATTAGATTTAAAAGGTCAGCCACTGAGTCCACATGGATATTCAAATCTCAAAGAATCACAGTATTTGATGATGCTGAGCAGATAGAGGTGAGAAGATCCGAGATCCCAGGTATAAAAGATGGATGGGGTTTAGTGGGGCGGTATACAAGAAGAATGGAAGGATGAGCATGGAGTATGGGTGTTTGCATTTGAGGGGAAAGACATACAATAGAGAGTATTTTTGGTGGGGAAGGGGAGTTTTAACTCTGTCTGACGAATGATTGATAAACCACCACCACGGCTAGAGCTATCTGCCTGTTCAACATAGTAACCAGGGGGGCAGGCCTCGTTAAGGGCTAAGCAATCTATAGGCTTGTGCCATGTTTAATTTAGGTACAGGATGTTTTGTCCAAAATATGATCACATAGCAGGGGACTTATTGCTTATAGACTGAGTATTCAGTAGTGCAAAGCTGATAGGCAATGGCGCTGTAGATTTGATTGTAGTAGCATGACTCTGCAGAGGTCTTAATACTGCCAAATCCACTCCTCGTTTTCCATCTAGTACTGAGATCCGAGCCCTCGCAGAATCTCCAACAATGATAGCTGTACAGCTCCTAGTGCAGCTGTGCGTGCAAGTGGGGCATGGATCATTATTCAAAATTGAACGAAAGCTTGGGTGGTGAGTGGCCAGAGGGAAAAAACCTTCACCCAGAACCTCTGTGGATGTAGCTAGGATAGCAAAGCAATGCAAGGTCATTTATGACTGAAGTGCAGGTCGGAGTGTTATAGTTGTTAAAACTGAGAAGTTGCTAAATAGAGTATTCTGGTGCCATTCCAGGCGGAGAAGATGCTAGCTGCAATTGCCTGCCTGTAAGTAGAAATGGGCAGTAGACCAAGGCTAGCCTGTTAGCCAAGCAACAACAATAACAATCCTAGTCAACAACGGCTAACCGGTGTTACATGAAATTAGCCAGGTGAAAAGCTTTGCGTTTCCCTTAGCGTTAAAATAGCAAAAAATAATATTGCTTAATATAAAACAGATTCAGACTAATGTAACCAGCATAAAAGTAAACAAAACAAATTATACTCTGATGATAAATCTGATCAATTCTCCTCTCCTTACAGCGTCGCCATATCAACTCCCAGACGAGAATGTCCTGCACAATGTCTCACTGACAAACTGCACTACCTCCACCTGGGGAAGCTGGGAGAAGTGGTCCAAAGCATCGGGGGGTGGTCTGCCGCCACTACTCTGGAGCAGCCCTTAACCCAGAGGGGACTCCTCCACCACTAAGATGCTTAGCGTGCTGGTGTTAAGCTCCTCTGTGGAAGACCAACTGTGGGTTTTTGAATGGGACTGACTCTAAACCGTGCATTGGATCGATTCGTAACGCATTTATACTGTTTGTTCTATTAAGGGTCCTAGCTCGAAGGGCTAAACCCTTATAGGTATTGTATATAATTCATCCCTATTATTATTATTGTTTTCCTCCCCTCACTCAATTTACTGTGAGCTGTTTTATACTAGAGACTTGAACCTTTGCATGTCGAAGGTCAGTACCAGTAACCTTCGTTGATCTAATTGGTGCTTTTGTCACATTTGCAAAATGTTTCACAAAATGTATTTAATTTAATTAAGTGCTTATCTTGGAATATGGCATAATGGATACTATACCATCGAATCCTATGCATTGTGAAACGTTCCATCCAGATGTTTTCTGGTGACTGTTGTGAATAGAACAACTGGCAACAAGGGAAAGTCCTTGTGACAGACTGGAAAGACAGCTGACCAGAGGGACTAGACCCCAATGGGGCAGACATGGGCTAGCAACTCATGCCTGCAGAATATGCCTTGAGAATACACCAAAGTAAGAAAGGGTGCTTAAGTAGGGAGAGGCGGCAGCATCACATTGACTTGTACTTCTTAAGAAGTCAAGCAAGTAAGTCGAATGAAGGCCAGCGGCTGGACACAAACCAAAGTCCGCAGGACATCAACAGCTCCTGCACTAAGGAGGCGCAGATAAACACGGAAAGACAAGAGGCTAAGGTGGCAGAGGCCAATCAGCCAAACAAAACATCCAAAGAGAAGAACAGTGACCAAAAACCTAGAGTAAGGTGGCGATCAGCCACAGACACTTGAACAGCTTAGAGGTACAGTGGAAAGGAAATTAGATAAAAGAGGAGAAGCCATATGTGACAATGGAAAGCAGAGATTTGGGCTGTTGGAGAAACTTCAAAAACTCGGAACCAAAACAAATCAAGGAGGCAACAAGAGATCGACAAGCTAATACAAGAAAAAAGATTATTAAAAAAGCAATGGAAAAAAGCATCTAAATTAGAAAAGGAAGGCATTAGAGACTTACAGGACACTATAAAGAACCGGTTGTGACATTTAGGAGAGACCCCTACAAACACCCCTTCCAGATTACCAAGTCCTCGTTCAACAAAGCAAAGGACGAAATGCTTAAAACAACTAAACAGGAACTGGAGTCCCACCTAAAGAAAACTCGCACAGACGAGAATTGCACGAGCCATTCAATGTTCCTGCAAATATTTCACCAATTGAGGACCCAGTACAGCAAATGGACACCAGCCAATGGAAAGAGGTAGAAAATGCAGTTAGACGTGCAAGAGCAGCATCGGCACCAGGACCTGATGGAGTACCTTAAAGGCTGTATAAAAATGCACCTGATGTCCTACATTTCCTTTGGAAACTACTGAAGCTGGCGTGGGAAAAAAAATATTCCCAAAGCATGGCGTTGAACCAGTGGAGTGCTTATTCCCAAGAAAAAGATTCAAGTGACGTTAGTGAATTCAGACCAATTTGCTTGGTCAATGTTGATGGAAAAATATTTTTTACGTAGTAGCTGAGAGACTGAGCAAATACCTTACGAAGATTAAGTTAATAGACACCTCAGTACAGAAAGCAGACATATCAGGCTATTCCGGGTGTCTGGAGCACACCAGCATGATTTGGCACCATTTAATTGTCAAAACGTGAGAAAAAATACCATGTAATTTTTCTGGATTTAGCAAACACATTTGGGTCTGTACCATACACGCTGTTGTGGACTGCATTTGAGTTTTATAAGGTACAAAATGCAATTATAAGCCTGGTTAAGGCATACTTTCAGGACATTCAATTGTGTTTTTAATACGCCAACACTTACCATGGAATGGCAGCCTCTAGAGATTGGCATTTACTATGGCCATGGAAGTAATAAATAATTCAAGCATCAAAATGGGTTGTCGGTCGGCAAAAGTTAAGGGTAGGGTTCCCATTCGAGTATATATGGACGATATGACAATATTGACAACAACTGCTGCTTGCACTAAAAGACTACAAAGAAAACTTAATGATAACCTTAAATGGACTTGAATGAAAATAAACCAAGCAAATCCAGGAGAATTTCAGTTGTCAAGGGGAAAGTGTGCAACCAAATATTCTTCATAGATGAGGATCCAAATCCAACGGTGATCAAAAAACCTGTAAAAAGTCTCGGAAAATGGTACAAGGCTACCCTTACAAACTCGGAGCAGGTTAAGGAATTAACAGAGGTCTAGAAAGCATTGAGAAGTCAGGGTTGCCAGGTAACCTAAAGCTGTGGTGCCTAGTTTGGTCTTCTACCCCGGCTCATGTGGCCATTTACAGTGTATGATATACCCATCATTAAAGTTGAAATGCTAGAAAAAAGAGTTCGCTTCTATGCTAGGGAATGGTTAGGGGTGCCAATATGTCTTAGTAGCCTGGCTCTCTATGGGAAAGG